>JBBBDQ010000258.1:3750000-3752500 GCA_037127315.1 Ascarosepion bandense
TCATATATATATATTTATTTATATATATATATTTATATATATGTATTTATATATAAACTTATTTAAAATATGTTTTTATTTAGATATTTATATTTATTAATAATTAAATATAAATATATATCGATATATATATATCTATATATATGTATATATAAATATATATATATATTTATATATATTTTTATATATCTATATATATATATATATATATATATATTTATATATATATATTTACATATATATATATATATTTATAGATATATATATATATATATTTATATCTATATATTGGCAACAACAATTATTGACTGAAATAAATTTATTACGGAAATATGACCGGTGTTTAAAGTTTTTCTTAAAAGAAAACAGAAAATATATATATTTATATATATTTATAGATGTATATTTTTTATTCATATTTATATATATTTATATATATATAAATATATATATACATATATAAATATATATATATAAATAAATATATATATATTCATATATAAATATTAATTTTTGCAGAAATATATATACATAACTATATATATTCATATATACATATATATATATATATAGATAAATATATATATTTAATTATATATATTCATATATGAATATATATTTAGATAAATATATATATATTATATATATACATATATAAACATAAATATATAAAAATGTATATATATATATGTGTGTGTGTATATGTACAAATATATATATAATATGTTTATAAATATATGTATAAATATGTTAATGAATAAATATATGTATAAATATGTTAATGAATATATAAATATGTTTATAAATATACATATACATATATGAATACGTATATATAAATATATATATAAATATGTTAAAAATGTATACATACATATATGAAAGTGTATATGTATATATATATAAATATGTATATAAATTTACATATACATACAAAAATATCTATATATGAATATATATATATATATATACATATGTACAGAAATATATGTATGCATATATACAAATATATATAAATATATATATAAAAATATATATAGCTGTAAATTTGTATATAAACATATATATAAACATATATATATATATATATATAAACATATATATACATATATAAAAATATATATATACATATGTAAAAATATATGTACATATAAATATATATAAACATATATATAAATATATATATACGTATATCAATATATATGTAAATTTATATCTATAAATATGTATGTTAATATATATATACCTATATATATATATATATAAATACATATATATATAAATATATCTATACATATATATATATATATATATATATATATATCAATATATATATGTATATAAATATATATAAATAAGTATAAAAATATATATAAATAAGTATATATTTAAATATATATATATACATAAATATTTCTATACGTATATAAATGTATACATACATACATAAATATATACATATAAATTTATATGTACATATAAATATATGTAGAAAAGTATATTAGAACCTTTGTATTTTGAAAATAATTTTTTTGTGTAGTATTTTTTATTTCTACTATTTTATGTTGTATTTCAGTCCTCAGTACATATTCAGAAATAAAAGATTTTAAAATTTGAATCATAACCTATATACATTAATACATATATAAACATAAATATATATATAAATATATACATATATATACATATATTTATATATATACATATATTTATATATTCATATATATGTAAATATATATATATAAATATATATATATAGATATATATATATATATAATTATATATATGTATAATTATATATATATATAATTGTATATATATATATAGACATATGTATATAATTATATATATGTACATATATATATATTTATATATATTTATTGATATATATATATATATATGTGTTTTATATATATAAATAATATATTTATAAAATATATATATAATATAATATGTACATATAATATGTATATAATGTATTTATATATATATTTTTATATATATATATTTGTATATATTTATTGATTATATATATATATATATATTTATATATATATATATATATTATATATATATATTTATATATCTCTATATATATTATGTATATGTATATTTATATATATGTATATATTATATATATATATATTAATATATATTTATATATCAATGTATATATATAAATATATATATATATATTTTATTTATATATATATATATATTTATACATATATGTTTTATGTATTTATTTATTATATATATATGAATATATATATACATATATAAATATATATGTAAATAAATAAATATATATATATAAGTATATATATATGTATAAATATATTTATATAAATATATATATATATAAACATATATAAATATATATATCAATATATATATATAAATATGTAGATAAATGAATATATATATATATATAAAACTATATATATATATATATATAAAAATATATATATAAATATATATATATACATATGTATATACA
>JBBBDQ010000258.1:3755000-3987500 GCA_037127315.1 Ascarosepion bandense
AATGTTCCATTTATAAATATGTTTACATTTCTAATTAAATTCATGTACATGATGATGGAATTTATAATGAGAATATTATATCTGTAAATAGCAGTTAACCTGACACGGATTGACTTCTTGTACGCCAGTCAGTTGTTCAAGATAAAAAGAATAATCTACTTACTACCTCTTGTGCCTACCTCTTTGCGCATGCGCCCGATACAATATATCTAATTTTTGGTTTATCAATTAACATAAAGTGTAATTAACCAATGCAATTAAAGTTTACTGGCACTAACTTGGAATTCTCTAATTAGATGTGATTTTTTCTGATGTTTACACTTTTGACAAAAGTAGTTAATTCTATTGGCTGATATGCTTGCATTGAATCTTTTCGACTGCTTTTAAATTTTTCGAGTTTCCATTCAGCTGCTATTTTTGTCTTTTTATTTTTAGTTTTGTTTTTGTTGTTCTTTTTATTTTTCCTCTCTTATGAATGAAATACTCCCTTCCGCTATAGCTACGTTAGACGTCTGTAAGTTAGAAGAAATACACACACGCATGCACACACGAATGACGTTATCAATTTAAAAATCGTAGTGTTCTAATTCCAGTCGATTTCGTTGCATTCTCTAACGCACATATACCCTTACGGAAATGTATTAATCTGCCTTTTATCTTTCCATCTTTGTGTTGGATAGGAGAACAAACTGGGTTCTATAATCTTGGTTAGCAACGTACTGCGGAAAAAATCTGCATAGACAGTCATGTCTTGAAAGAGACACGATCACCTAATCGTGTATCACGTAAAGCACTTGCCTGACTGACTGACTAAAATAGCAACAGTTGTCCCATGAATTTACAGATAAATTGACTAGAAAATGATAGCATATTTGTCTTTAATATGATTTCTGAAAATCCAAGCTGGTAGAGGAAAATAGATATACTTCTTAATAAATAAATCGGGCGACAATTCAAAAATGAGTGCCCCCCTCCCCCCAAAAATAGCGTTTAAAGTAATGAAAATCATTCGGACGGATATACAAAACCCAATACATTAGATATGTTGTTTAGTAATTTGAAATATCTTTATACACCAAAAGAACTAATTCAAGATTATGCGTGTGTAATTGTTCACGTGCATCTAATTATGTAAACTTCTCATTAACCATTCGTGTAGGGGTAGTTTATTTTATTTATTTATTTTAATCATATCACTCCGGGCAAGGCGACTAGGCCACTGGTGTGCAGGGGCCCACGTAAGAGTGAAAAAATTGGAAAAGAGAAAGCCGGAAACCACATCCTAAACAGGGAGCAAGGGATGAGCCTCTACACCTGTTCAATAGACGTGGGTGGAGTGTGAACCGGGCGTTAGTTCAGTCTATCTACTCCAATTGAAAAAAAAAAGATAAGGAAAAGTGAAAAGATTGGAAAAGAGAAAGCCGGAAACCACATCCCAAACAGGGAACCCAATCTGTCCTGTTATTTAACCCATAACTGGAAGGAATAGACAGATTAATACCTTTCCCAAGGGTATTTGCGCGTAAGTGAAGGCAATGAATTCAGCTGAAATTTGAACTCGACTCCCCGATTTGTCATTCCGAGCCGATATCCAATGCACCACAACGCACACAATTGGCAATTATATATATATATATATATATATATATATATATATCATGTTGAATACACCGGTTCCCGTCCGATCACCGAACTTAAGCAACATCGAGCCTGGTCATTACTCAAATGGGTGACCATTTGGGAATACCAGGTGCTGTAAACGTAAGGACCAAGAATTTAAACAAAGAATATACATATATAGTCATCTGCAGACAGTTCTGTTTCGCTGTATCATAGCTCATTTGTACGGCTAGACATCCCATTGCTTCCAGCTGAGATTGAAACCTGACCAAATTGACATGTTGGAGATTCTACCTCTAAGCTTTCGGCACACGGTAGAGGAAGGCAGATTCTAGCAGGTTATATACACAATACAAACTAATTCCAGTAGCCAACAGTGTTCAATTCAATTCACACTATAGGTTTGGGGGTTGGGTGCAGGGCTAACAACCCTGCCCCGTAAAACAAACAGTTTGTTACAGAAACAGAAACAAAAAGTTGCTGCCCTATGCACCATCTGGGTGTGATGGATAAATGATGACACACACACACACACACACACACACACACACACACACACACACATATATATATATATATATATATACATATATATATATATATATATACAGCAAGTGTTAAACATGATCTGTTGTATTTTTGTCAATAACGCTTATCCAACTTGTATTGCGAAGCGTACAATACAACGAAAAATAGGTAACTTTAATATCCCCTCTAAATTTGGTCCTGGTCTGTGTGCAACTTATCTCAAATTATCTTGGCTTGGCAAAAAAGTAAACTTTTATTATTTTCCCTGTAACTTTTTTTTTTGCCAAACTACGTGTTATTTTTGGCACTCACTTAATTCTACCTGCATTTTCTAAAGACCGTTTATCTTAATAAAAATTTACTTATTTATAAATTCAAATATCAGTGTGAGACTCAGTGCATAGAATGAACGAGTCTTAGGTTAGAGTCCGGAATAAGCCAGCATGTTCCTAGGTATATTAGATTAAATGTATGTGATCATAGTCGTGTGTCGCAATCAGTGCACGAGTCGTCAACACCTGTTAGATAACGAGTCATGCTCGTCATGTATTTCGACTGAGTCATTTTTCATTTTGCATACAGGCAGATCAAAACACCATTTATCAATTTTAGAAGCTTTATGCTTAAAATTGTTTCAGCCTGTACTGTGCAAGCAGAAGGAGAATTTCATAAGGTTCTTACATTTATTCAGAGGTACGTGAGCTTTATTTTTTCCTTTTCATGCTCCAGTGGACCATTTTTCTATATTTACGTATTTTAATCGTAAATATTCTTTCTCTTTCCTAATGTTACATATTTACAATATTTGTAATTTTAAGCCAGTTCCAGTATTGTCTTCATATTTATTTTATTTCCTAATCAATGTTATAATCAAAGTTGCCAACAACTGGTCCCTGAAGAAGCGTTGACTGAAAGGCAGCTTAGGCCCGGATATTTAAAAAAAAAGTGAGCATGAAATTATGTTTGTTTAAATCCATACAGTTATTTCATAATTATATATATATGTAAGAGACAATAAATGTCTACTACGTTTAATCATGAGCCACTCCAAACATCGCACTTTGGCCCCAACTTCAGCTGAAAACAAAGACAAAACTCTCCAACATTTGGACAACTTTTCAAGTTGGTGCCAAGCTTTCCATCTTCAGAGAGGTTACAAGGACAACATAAGAGCTTAGAACCAACTTAATAAAAAGCCATCTAAATGTTGAAGCATCCTTGTCCCCAACTTCACCTGAAATCAAAGCCAAAACACGATGTCTAGAACAGCTCATGATCAAACACAACAGTCATTCATTGTCTCTTATATATATATATATATATATATATATATATATATATATATATATATAGCTTATTTAAGTTTGGTCAAAATTCAAATAGTGGGTAATGTCTGCCGGGTTCAGATATTTCTGTGTATTTGTCTGACATGAATTACGTCATTGGACATAAGCGTTTAAACATGATCAGTATTCCGCCAAAGAATTAAATTATCATTATGAATGTACCATATTCCGGAGGAAATATCTAATATTTTAGGAACTTATTTTGATGGTTTCCTCGTGCGTTTCACTGCAAAAGACTAAACGACTAAGTGGAGTATATGTGAAGTGGGAATTGCAATGGGATGTACAGTGTCACCCATATTTTTCGTTCTAGCAATGCAGCTGCTTCTCAATGCGACAAACAACAAGGCTGAGGTTGAGCTTGGTGAAAGTTGTCAAATGCCACCAGTGAAGGCGTTCATGGATGACACTAGAATCTTTTCATCAAAGTAAGTTCAACTCGCAATATATTAAGCTTGATGAACAACCTGATAAGTTGGTGTAGAATTAAATTTCAACCACAAAAGTCCAGAAGTGTTTCTTTTAGGAAAGGAAAATTGAATCAAAACATAAATTTTGTACATTCAAAAAGAGAATGAACTGACCCGACCCTGCCTTACCGTATCAGAAAAATCAATGAAAAGTTTAGGACGGTGGTATGATTAATCCTTAAAAGAAACCAACCAAGTGAAAGAAACATCCAGATCATTAAAAGAAGAGCTCCATAAAATAGATGTTTGTCCTCTAAAAAGAAAATACAAGGTATGGCGCTTAGAGCATGTACTCATTCTAATGCTACTATGGCCCCCTCTTGTATACTGATATGGAAAGAGTACAGTAGAGTTAATGGAACAAATATATCCTAAAATGGCTGGATTTACCTCTAGATTTGTCTTTTGTTGCATTGTATTGCAGACAAGCAAAGCTAAAATTGCCATTTAAATCAATTGTGGAGGAGTATAAATCCAAAAAAAAAATCATACTTCAAATGATGTTGGATGACTCCAAGGATAAAGTAATAAAAACATTAAATCTTACATTAAAAACGGAGAGAAATAAGAATATCAAAAAAGATGATAACAAGTGCTAAAGACAATCTAGTTGTCAATGAAGTCATCGGATACACCCAAGCTGGTTAGGCCTCAATGAAAAGCAGCGGTTGTCAAAAACTTCTGGTAAAGATCGCCGAGACATGGTCATCCAAAATGTAAGGAACGATGAAGATAATAAAAGACTCGTAAAAAAAGGTTCTACAATCCCAACAAGTCCAATGAACAAACTGTGAGGAGGCTTTGTAAAAATCTATTACTTGAAAAAATTTTGAAGATGGCTCCACTCAGGTTGAGATTTTTAATATGTTCCACATATAACCTGCTATCATCTAAGAACAACTATGTTAAATGGAAGAAAGAGTACGATCCAACCTGTGCCCTGTGTGAGGAAAATCCACAAACAGAACAAATTCTTAGTTCCTGTAAAATAGCTCGAGTCAATGGAAGATATACCTGGAGACACAATAGTGTTTTTTTGAATGAGCAGGTCAAAATTATAAAGAAATATAAGAAGTCCGAGTCATCTAATTCGGGAGTTTTCAAACTTTTAGACTTACGGACCCCTTTATTTTTCCACTATAAACGCTTATGAAATTTTTACATAAATTTTTACTAAAAATAGCTTATAATTTTGCATTAACGTCGTAAAAACTGGTTTTAAGATTACTTTAGACATAAGTGTTCAAATAAAATAAATTAATACTGCATGTTGATGCAAAATGTAACAAAATTAAATTTAAATTACTTTGAATTTCACGTGATGAGTTAATCCACGGACCCCCTATCTTATCCTTGCGAACCCCCTGTGGTCCGCGGACCACAGTTTGAAAACCCCTGATCTAATTCAACCTAGAAATTTATTGCAGAGGGGAAAATATTTATCTATATCTGGAAAAACCTTACTTCTGTGGGTATTTGGGAGATATCTGCAGACCTACCTGGTTGGCGTAATGATTACCACAAAATAATCTCAAATAAGGGTCTGCGACTAATTGCTATTCAATCAAGGATGAACTCTAAATTTATTCTGGTAGAATTAACAGAACCATATATAAGCCGGATGGAACAAAACCAAGAATATAAAGCTAATACATAGGAAAATCTAAAATCAGAACTAATAAAATTTTTATGCACTACGCAATCATCAGGCGCATATTTCAAACAGTCCGTTTGAGAGATTTGAATTTAAGTTCACGCGCTGTTCATTGGGATGTGCGTCGTGGTACAGTGGATATCGGCTCGGAACGAGAAACCGGGAAGCCGTGTTCGAATTCCAGTTGAATCCATTGTATTCACTTACGCGCAAATACCCTTGGGAAAGGTATTAATCCGTCTATTCCTTCCAGTTATGGGTTAAATAACAGGACAGATTGGGTTCTATAGCTCTGGTCGGCAACCAGTCTACCACAGAAAGCAATGGCAACCTACTGCGGGATAATCTTCTGCCCAGTCAGTCATGTCTCTTTCGGGACATGATCACCCAATCGTGTATCACGTATGGCACTTAACTGACTGACTGATGTTCATTGAAGTTAAATCTTATAACGTTACTTTTTATTTATGAAGAGCACAATATGAATAGATAAAAATTAGATGAAGAAATTAAAATCTAAATTAAAAAATATTAAAATTAAGGGAGATGAATTTCAAAGTGAGGTAATTCATAATTATTATTATTGAGAAATAATATCAGAAAAGAATGGAAAGCAAAAAGCAAGGGAGTGAGAAAGAAGCAAACAAACAAATACATAGGTGAATCAGAATTAAGTATTAAGTAGATTTTTTCCCTTTTTTATGGCAGCATGTACCCATTTAATTCACTTGTTTTTTTGTTGTTGTTGTTTTTTTATTGTCTTAAGTCTTAATCCTGCACATATATAAATCTATCATCCGCCCGTGCATTGAATACTGCTGTCATATCTGGTCGGGTGCTCCTGCTATCCACCTAGGGGTCCTTGACAAAAGCCAACGGAGAATCTGTAATGTGATCGATCCCAACTTGGCAGCTCGGTTACAGTCACTTTCTCACCGGCGCAATGTGGCTTCCCTGTGTCTCTTCTACAAATACTTTCACGGATTCTGCTCTGATGAACTTAGCACACTGATGCGCTCTATATATAAATTTACTCGAGCCACAAGATTAGCAAGTAAGTCCCACCTTTTTACTGTGAAACCAATAAATTGTAAACGCAAATTCTACTCCACTAGCTTCTTTTCTAGCACTTTCCGCCTGTGGAATTCCCTTCCGCATACTTACTTTCCCGACAGCTATAATCTCCAAGAATTTAAATATAAAGTCAGTAGTCATCTATCTCACTAACCGGCATCCTCTCTCTCATGCTTCTTTCTCCATCCACTTCACTCTCATCAGTATTCGCATCCTTCTCTTACCCACTTCCTGACAACCACTATAACCTGTAACTCTTTCTCATAACTTCCTATGTAACTCCCTGCAAAACAGTGGCAGTAAAATGCCTTGCTTGTGGCGGTATGATTATAAAGAAAAAGCCGGTTACGGTTATGGTTTAAGACGACAATTTTTTTTCAAGTTAAAAAATGTTTTTTTTTTTTGTAAACAAATGTGAAAACAATTCACTAAGACAAAAACGTCTAAAATAGTGCCTCCATCGCCAAATCATTTACATTCAATTTGCACCTAGGCTCTTACAACATTACCTCATAACTGCAGATCTTCTATTATCACAGTGTGCGATATTTAATTTTTTACAAAATTTAATAACAAAAGCGATGGAAAAAAAAGAAAAAAAGAAAAAAGACATTCAATTAAACGGCTTTTATTATATATACCTAAAACGCATTAAAATGGAAATGAAAAATACTTTAGAATTCAATCCGATGAAATTCAAAATGACGAAATGCGTCATACGAAAACTATTTTTTCCATTTTGTTGTATGTCTTTCCTCAGAAATTGTTCTTCATATATAAACATTTATATATCGCTATCCCATATAATTCAATATAGTAGATTTGTTGAATACTGTAAGAGTAGATTTGCTGAATACTGTAAGAGTAGATTTGCTTGAGATTTGGTCAAATTTGTGTACAGTTGCTTATAATCGACATAATTATTTTTAAAAAATCAGTCGCATTGCAAATGACAATGTAACGGGAGCCCCTAAAAGAAAGATATGTTTTCCTATTTACGTTTCTTCCGTTATGGGCATTGTTATATCCATGATATAACAACACCGTAGCTCACAGACATAACTGTACATATACAAAAGACCCTCTTAAACATGTTATCAAACCTTCTATGAGGATTCAGTATTATTTTGACTTTTGTTGATATAATAAAAATGTGGGATCATTTTATACAAACTACAATATAAACAAGAATATGCATGCAATGTATATTAAAAATTGCTATGCAATTGAAACAATGTCCGGTTAATAGCACAGAAAAATATCCCCGTGTTACAATGAAGCAAAAAGTTCACATGAAAAAATATGTGCTGCAAAAAGAGAAAATAAATTAAGATATGAAAATAACTGGGCAATCAAATGACGCCCGGATTTGGTTATATTTTGAATTTGTAAATTTTATGCTACTCACGATGGTGTAGTGATTACTGTATATACATTTAGTCAGCTTGTCCAAACAAATTTTGTTTTTGTGTTGCTAACGTGTGTATTCAAAAACAGAATTGTCCTTCGTATGTGGCTGTTACGCATTTGACTTGGTTAAGTCTCGCACTATTTCAAAGTCAGCGTTAGGGACATGGTTATTTGGTAATTTCACGATGTTTTTTTTTCTTTTCTCCATTACTTAAAATCTGAAGCTGTTAGTTCTTTTGTCTGTTCAGAAATGACTCGTAGACCGGTCATGTGTCTTTAGCCGGAAAGCATCAATACCATGGTATCTGCAAGAATTCTTTTTTTTTTGTTTATTTTTTAACTTTTTATAATTTATTTATTTAAAAAAAATTGGTTTCCAATGATCTTGAATTTACTACGCAAGTAGAAAATATCAATCGTCAAACACAAATGCTTACTTGAAACAATGATACAATTCAAGTGCAAGGGACAATACTAATTCATTTTTTGTGAAAGGGTGTCATAGTAATAATTGTCCACCCACATAGTGGCATAATTAAATACCCTGCAATGCAGGATAATCTCTCTGCAAAATAGCACGAACAGACAATATAATACTTGGCTTATACGAGGTGAATAATATATGGATTAAATATCAACCAAATTTACGTTCAGTGCTGCTATGTAGTTAAGTAAAAGTAATGACCGAAATTGGGTTAAAGAGGCGGGGATTGCGGCATAGTGGAAGGAGAAGATGAAATACAGGGGGTAGGATGTGTGGTATCCTCTGCGCGCAAAAATCGAGCTCAGCATGGAGATGGGGAAGACGGCGACCATGTTAAAACATATCTACATTTAACATCATAAAAATACATGAAACAGTGTTGTTATAAAAAATGTTACAAAATATATGCTATTAAAATCAGCACAAAACATCAAAAAATCTCTAGGTAACTAGTAAAATGTATTTGACTTTGCTATAGTCAAAGTCTTTTAAAAAAAGTTAAAATAAAGGCAAAAAATTGTTTTAATATTCCACCTCTGCATGAGAACATGAATGGAGAAAATATTTACACGTAAAATGCGCTGGTTATACGTCTAGAAATGGTAATTATTTAGCAATTTATTATGTTAGACAAATACGATTTTTTAAGTTGCTTAGACCTTCCGTGACAGTAATATCATCCTTACCGCTCCGACATTTACCGCGATGAAACATATTGGGCGTGTATAATGATAATATACACGCTAAAAAGTCTACCTTCTTCTACCGAGCGCCCATAGCCCAGAGGTAGAATCGCCGACTGACGCTAATTCGGTCGGGTTTCAATCCTGGGTTAAAAGCAATCGGTGTCTAACCGTACTGATGAGCTGTGATACAGCGAAACAGATCTGTCTGTGGCTGACTATTTATGACTGGAAGAATGGTAGACTTTGAAGAAGAGTAGCTACTCTGGCATGTACGCATCGCTCCTTCAGTAATGAATTAGAGCACTCTGGCTACTGGGTGTGTATAATGATAATATACACGCTAAAATGTCTGCCTTCTTCTACCGAACGCCCATAGCCCAGTGGTAGAATCGCCGACTGACACTAATTTGGTCAGGTTTCAATCCTGGGTTAAAAGCAATCGGAGCCTAACCGTACTGATAAGCTGTGATACAGCGAAACAGATCTGTCTGCGGATGACTATATATATATATATATATATATATATATATATATATATATATATATATATAATCATATTTCGTTGACACGTTGAGAACACTCGGTTATGGATTTTCGTGAAAGAAATGAACATCTCACCTTTGCTTCCGTGTTCGAATTGCGTCATGGTTACCAAGGTAACGGGGGCGGCTGGAAGAAAGAAAAAGAAAGAAAATTTATATTTCTCTCGTTATGACATTGTTATATCCATGATATAGAATGGCTGAAAGGGAAAAGAATTACAAACACATTTTGTTCTCCGAGAGACATTTATATACTACGACATACACAAAACTATACATATATACAAATGTTCTACATGGAGAACTATATATCACATAGCAAAGCATAAGGAGAAACAAAACAAAAGGTCTCACATATAATTTAAACGGGTCGGATTCAACTACGTCCGAAAGGGAAACGTCACCATGACTTTGTAAGCTGCTGTAGAAGCAGATTTAGTCTGTGCCCTTTGGCCCGGACTGGAAGAAAGCATCCCTCTCTTTTGGTTGCTGTCCACGGATTCAAAAATGACTGCCGCTTTGGTCACTTAATGGAGTGACGTCTCGATGAAGCCGTTATGTAACCACATGACACATCTTCAATAAAGGGAGATAAACGAATGTGACCCATTTATTAGTATTTAGCTTCCTGAGATTTTTAATACATGTTTTTTATATCTCCTTTGAACATTTTTTTCGGGTAGCATTTTTTTATCATATCACCCCAAGCAAGGCGGTGACGCCACTGATGCGCATGGGGCTACTTAAGAGTAAAATGATTGGAAAAGAGAAAGCCGGGAACCACATTCTAAACAGGAAACAAGGGATGGGCCTCTTCACCTGTTCAAAAGACGTGGGTGGAGTGTGAACAGGACGATAGTTAAGTTTATCTACTGTTGAAATAACCTCTTTAATATTCAACATTCCATTCTGTTTTAGGAGGATAAAACTATGTTGGAAAAATAATTGTGTCTGCATTTTGTCCTTTTTTTTCTCTCTCTCTCCGTAATGACTTTCATGTTCTCTATTTTTCTTTGAAGTGGGGAAAGACAAGCGAACAGTTTCCTTTACATTGATTTTAATTCAGGAGTCAGTCTCAGATATCCATTTTCAGTGACTGCGCTTGTCTTCAACAAAGTCGCAAAACCTTCACTTTCAAGAATTTAGAAGAGAAGACATTGTGTTTAAGGAGCTACGTTGTATTTGTTTTCTTAAAATTTTCAATCATATATTTTCTTACAAGAAACGAATAACGTGTCTGTTCTCCATCTGGTTGATAAATTGGTTCAGTTATCATCTTACGCATTTTAACGTAAAGATCATGTCTTTATGCAGAATTGCAAATTGAGTTGATTTGTACCAACAGCTTCGTCAGCAAGAATCTACTTTAGATTAAAGCGTATACAGAAAATGCAATATTTAATAAATATATGGCACGTTAATCGACGCGATAATGTAATGGCTTTACAACCGAAGTGTCTTGCCAACATTATTATTATTAAATAAACATTCCCTAAGACAGCAAGTGAATTCAGTAACAAAATTGGTTTGAAATTTTGATTTCATTTTTTCATATCTCTTAGACTGGTCGTCACATCAAAGAAAAAATCCACCGTCTGCCCTGTTATTTAATCCATTGCTTCTGAGATATGGTTTCATGCCTTTTCTAAGGTTATTAGCAAGAAGTTACGAAGTGTACTTTGAAAATGTTATCCCTCTTCAGTGTGTAGATGGTCGTGGCTCTTTACAGATTCCACATCTTATCTGGAAATTTTACTGGGAAAGATAAGTTGATTTTCTGTTCAAGTCTCCGGTTTGGAATCAAGTGAATCACTGCCCCTGTCTAAAGACTGTCCCCATCTAGAGACTGCCCCCATCTAGAGACTGCAGTCTAAGACAATAGCCTAATTATAGACAACAAAAAATATATCCAACTTAGATATTTAAGCAAGTTTAACATTTATCTAAAATATATATCTTACTTATTCAACGCTTTGAAGTAACAGGATAACATTGCTGCAAAATTTACTGTCGTTATTTTTCCATTGTATAACTACGTTTCCTACTCCATACCACTGAACAATTCTTGCACGTAAGCTATATTTGATATGAAGGTGAATCACATTTGAGAAGATGCATGTTATTTAGTACAATATAAGGACTGTCTGATGAAGTAAGATGGCTATGTTTCAGTCATGTTTTTTCATTTGGTTCTTTTATCTAAAAATTAAGGAGAGTCACCTTAGCCTTCAACCTAGGAGAGCAAGTGCTAAAACACACAAACGAACGTACACATCAGCACATACACACAGAGATAAAAACACACACTGTTGCATATATAGTGTATTTAGGCAACAATCTCTCTTTTATAGAGGTTTAAAAATAACAAACAAGATATTATCATTAAGTTTTTATATAATTTTTCATATGTTTGTATAAATTATATAAGAATTATCCAAAGCTTTTGTACTTTCGAGCGCCTTCGGCTATATCAAGAATTAATTTTGTTTTACTTATAAATAAACATGTGGAAAGCAATATCAAAAGCAGTACTTGAGGAAACTCTTAGACAAAATGGAAAAAATTACTTGTGACGGATTTTTCATCGGACTGGATTTGTTGACGTTGTTATAGCTACACAAGCGCATGAACGTAAGACGCTGGTAATTTCAAAAATTTTTTAAAATGTTTTTTAACTAATGTTTTTTTTTTTTAATCTAACCAAATTCATCTATTTTTCTTTCTTTTTATACCATCTTTGTTTTTTTCAAATATCCAATATTGTGATGACAAAAATTCTGCTACGAATGGTAAAACTTTGTAATACTGACATATCAGGTCTTGTAGATAAACTAAACAAAGTCTAAAATACAATAGAATTTACATACGAAATGGAAGAAAATACTTTACCTTTCTTTGACTCTGTTGGGGATTTATGTATTGAAAAATGGAATGTGTTTCAGAAGGTTTTGAATGTATGATGGCTGCGTGATTCTACCCAAATCCTCAAACAAAACTTAAATAAGTTGAATACGAGCAAAGAGTTTTAAATAACCAGAAAGAACAAACAGTGTAGGAATAAAAATAACAAATAAGTTTATACAGTATAATAATAAATGTTGGTTGATATCTGTACACAAAAAAATTGTCGTATAAGTATGTCGAAATAATATTTAATGAGTTGAAAGTTCAATTCAGGAAAAGTCTCTCTGACAAAATTCAGTTTTGGTATATACGTAAATAAAATTTTAGTGTTAACATAAAATGCTGAATGAAAAAATATTATTTTAAGAACAAGTGAGTTACGTACCTTAGATTTATTTCAAATTAACATTTTTTATTTCTCTTAACTTTTTGTAGTAAGTTGTTTAAATTTCACTTTTTTTAGTTAAGGTGAATTGATTCGTATTAATAGTGAGATGTTCAAGTTAAACTTTTATTGGTTAAGAGTTACAAGTCAACAGGTAAGTGTTAAATGTTTGTAAGTTTGTGTAATTAGAATTTAAACTATAACTGTTGATATAAGCAAATTACTTAATTGGTAAAATTATGTAAAATTCTCGTTGATAAAGTTCTTTACTTGTTGGTGTTTGAAGCGAATGAATAAGAATCCGTATGATGCGCTGATGAGAATTGATGTTTGGTGAGCGCGAAAAGGTCAGTTTTGCTAGTAAAAATGTTCAAGAAAAAGAGACTAGCGTGGATTCTGTTAGCAGTTGAGCATTCTGTATTTACTAGCCTTCCCACGCAAGGCCAGATGTGACACATGGTCATTTTATAGTGGGTATTCCCGGCCATATAGCCGGGTCAAAAAATGTCTGTCTATTTTTCCCCAGTCGTGGTTCTACCCTTCGGCGGAACCACGACTGGGTTAGTGCTCTCTGCTCGGAAGCAGAGAGCGCTCTCCGCCCGAAGGCAGGGAGCTGACAGTGTCAATGGAACTACGGCATTCACTGATTTCTGAATAAAGTTTGTTCCTTATATACTTTTTTAAACTAAAAGTGGCTCAGAAAGGCATGTTGAAATTTTGCGCCAAAAGTATATATTGTCCAATGAGATAGTAAGGAATTGATTAACACACCTTGATTGGTTTGTTAATAATGCTGGACTGTTCCAAGAAAATATTTACATGAGAAAGGGGTGGATAGCCTTATAGGCTAATCCAACAACTCCACGTGACACCGTGTTGACAACAGCCTAAAACATAGGAAAATCAATAAAAATGACCTATTAAATTTCTTTTCCCGTCATAACAAAATAAAACCCGAAATTATGACTGTATTCTACTAGCAGATTAATATATTTTTTGATTCGTTGGGTTTGTCAGAAATAGCAGGTTTTCTATTTTGGAATGTTTTATGAGCCTTTTGTGCTCTTAACACTCAGAATTTGCAGCCCTCGATATTTAAACGAAGAGGAGAAATGTATTAAATCTTTCAAGACCCTTTAATGCACTGTCATATTCAATACGAAACAAAAGGCTCAAGAAATATTCCAAAAGAGAAAAGCTGCTATTCCTCACAAACCGAGCGAATCAAAAAATATATTATTCTATCTGCTAAGTCTATTTCAACTACAACCGAAAATAATTTATCTAAAGTCAACATAAAATTTGTCACAACCGCATCTCAAACATCCGCCCGTGTATTGAATACTGCTGCCACATCTAGTCGGGTGCCCCTGCTATTCACCTCTGGGTTCTTGACAAAATCCAACGAAGAATCTGTAATGTGATCGATACCGACTTGGCAGCTCGGCTGCAGTCGCTATCTCACCGGCGTGACGTGGCTTCCCTGTGCCTCTTCTATAAATACTTTCACGGCTTCTGCTCCAATGAACTTAGATCACTGGTGCCGCCTAGGTATGAATTTACACGAGATACTAGATTAGCAACTAGGTTTCAACTTTTTACAGTGAAACCGATAAAATGTAACCGCAAATTCTACTCCAGCAGCTTCTTTTCACGTACTTCCCACCTGTGGGATTCCCTTCCATATACTTGCTTCCCCGACAGCTACAATCTCCAGGAATTTAAATGTAAGGTCAATAGACATCTCTTATCACACTAACTCACATCCATTCTCACAAGCTCTTTTTTCATCTACTCCATCCCCATCTTTGGTATTCTCACCAATCTGTTACCCTCCTCTTGACATTTCCTATAACTAAACCCTTTTTCTCATCACTTTCCACTATGTAACCCCTTGCGCAACAGTGGCAGTAAAATGCCTTGCTTGGGGTGAGATGATAAAAAAAATTGTAATTAATACAGAACAAAAAAACAAACCGCAACCTTAAAGGGGAATTTACTTTATCAACGGCATGGGTTGCCAGAAATAATATTTTGGAGAAACCTCAAAAATTTTAAACAAGTCTACATTTAGGATGTGCGTGTGGTGCAATAGATATCGACTCGGAGCGACAAATCGGGAAGCCGAGTTCGAATTCCTGTTGAATTCCTCGCATTCACTTAGGCAAAAATACCCTTGGGAAAGGTATTAATCCGTCTCCTCCCTCCACTTATGGGTCAAATAATAGGATAGATTGGGTTCTATAGCCTTGGCTGGCAACGAGTATACCGTAGAAAGCAATGGCAATCTACTGCGGGATAATCTTCTGTTCAGTCACTCATGTCTCGAAAGAGATATGATCGCCCAAATCGTGTATCACGTATGGCACTTGAACGTAAAAGTTGAAATGTAAAAAGTTGAGACCTAGTTGCTAATCTAGTATCTCGTGTAAATTCATACCTAGGCGGCACCAGTGATCTAAGTTCATTGGAGCAGAAGCCGCGAAAGTATTTATAGAAGAGGCACAGGGAAGCCACGTCACGCCGGTGAGATAGCGACTGCAGCCGAGCTGCCAAGTCGGTATCGATCACATTACAGATTCTCCGTTGGATTTTGTCAAGAACCCAGAGGTGAATAGCAGGGGCACCCGACTAGATGTGGCAGCAGTATTCAATACACGGGCGGATGTTTGAGATGCGGTTGTGACAAATTTTATGTTGACTTTAGATAAATTATTTTCGGTTGTAGTTGAAATAGACTTAGCAGATAGAATAATATATTTTTTGATTCGCTCGGTTTGTGAGGAATAGCAGCTTTTCTCTTTTGGAATATTGACATGAACGCGAAACATACATGAAAAAAACAACAACAACACAAAAAACGCATTGATGGTGCGCCGTAACGAAACTGATAACAGTTTTGATATAAAAAAAACTGCTACGCTAATTAAAAAAGAAAATGATTCATTAAAGCGAAAATGTCTAGAAAATGATTTAATGACTATTTCAGCTCCAGTAAATTTGGGTCCGGGTTCTTATAATGTTTCGCCATTCTTGGCAGATCTTCTGTTATCACAAATGTGGGATATTTAATAACAAAGATGATGGAAATAAAAAAGTATGAATGAATTCGGCTAGATTGCAAAAGCAAATTTCAAAATTTTGAAACAACCAAGCGTCACCCGTTCATGAACATGAGTAGTCATAACAACGTCAGCAAATTAAGTCCAATTAAGTTCTAACGATGAAACGCGTCATAAGTAAATTTACCCTTTTTGTTTTAAAGAAAGAGGAAATTCTGTTTTACACGTGCGTGCACACACACACACACACACACACACACACACACACACACACACACACACACACACGGATGTAAAAAAAAAGATAAAGTGACGTGAGCTTTATCCCAAATCCGGGTAGGTGTGGTTCAACAAAATGACGCATTTCTTGTGGGATTCGAAAGATTAATCTAGAATACAATCTTTATTTATGGAGTTTTGCGCGTTTGCTCGGGTCGATGGCTGAAATCTTTTGTCGCATCAACAATTTTTTTGTGCATATTTAATGATATTTCTCATTTGTTGTTCTCTACGTTTAGTATCGCTGCGGTTTATTTTATTTGGTAATCTATAAAATAATTGGGATAACGATTGTTATCCAATGTTTGTTTTACACATTTGATCTTGCTAAAAAAATATTCTCCAGGAAGAGGAGTTTCGGTGTACATTAGTTATGCTACTTATATATACTGTGCATTTAAGCAGCAAATTTTCTCTTAAACATGTCAAATTAAATAAATTGCAAACATTTTGTCAGCTTATTTTTAATAAAATCCGTTCATACTCACGGAAAATCTTTCGCGTATTATAATTGAAAGACGTAAGAAATGAGCTGTAACTTTGACAGATGATTTTATTATTCATTTCTCGATGTTCCCAAGTAATTTCAGTCTCTTTCCGGGGTTATCTTCAGGGATGGGAGTTGTGGTAACAAAAAATAACTGCAAAACGGTTGCTAAAAATTACTGTAAATTTTTTTTTCTTGCTTCAAATATAACGGTTGACGAATTGCTCAGCATTCATTAGAAAATGATAACTATCCAAAATGGCATTTTTAGTGTTGTAATGTCATGGTTATGCAAGTGTTGTAATGTCATGGTTATGCAAGTGTTGTAATGTCATGGTTATGCAAGTGTTGTAATGTCATGGTTAGCAAGTGTTAAATGTCATGGTTATGCAAGTGTTGTAATGTCATGGTTATGCAAGTGTTGTAATGTCATGGTTATGCAAGTGTTAAATGTCATGGTTATGCAAGTGTTAAATGTCATGGTTATGCAAGTGTTAAATGTCATGGTTATGCAAGTGTTGTAATGTCATGGTTATGCAAGTGTTGTAATGTCATGGTTAGCAAGTGTTAAATGTCATGGTTATGCAAGTGTTAAATGTCATGGTTATGCAAGTGTTGTAATGTCATGGTTATGCAAGTGTTGTAATGTCATGGTTATGCAAGTGGTAAATGTCATGGTTATGCAAGTGTTAAATGTCATGGTTATGCAAGTGTTGTAATGTCATGGTTATGCAAGTGTTGTAATGTCATGGTTAGCAAGTGTTAAATGTCATGGTTATGCAAGTGTTGTAATGTCATGGTTATGCAAGTGTTAAATGTCATGGTTATGCAAGTGTTAAATGTCATGGTTATGCAAGTGTTGTAATGTCATGGTTATGCAAGTGTTAAATGTCATGGTTATGCAAGTGTTGTAATGTCATGGTTATGCAAGTGTGTAATGTCATGGTTATGCAAGTGTTGTAATGTCATGGTTATGCAAGTGTTAAATGTCATGGTTATGCAAGTGTTGTAATGTCATGGTTATGCAAGTGTTGTAATGTCTGTGGTTAGCAAGTGTTAAATGTCATGGTTATGCAAGTGTTGTAATGTCATGGTTATGCAAGTGTTGTAATGTCATGGTTATGCAAGTGTTAAATGTCATGGTTATGCAAGTGTTAAATGTCATGGTTATGCAAGTGTTGTAATGTCATGGTTATGCAAGTGTTAAATGTCATGGTTATGCAAGTGTTGTAATGTCATGGTTATGCAAGTGTTAAATGTCATGGTTATGCAAGTGTTAAATGTCATGGTTATGCAAGTGTTGTAATGTCATGTAGTTATGCAAGTGTTGTAATGTCATGGTTATGCAAGTGTTAAATGTCATGGTTAGCAAGTGTTAAATGTCATGGTTATGCAAGTGTTGTAATGTCATGGTTATGCAAGTGTTAAATGTCATGGTTATGCAAGTGTTAAATGTCATGGTTATGCAAGTGTTAAATGTCATGGTTATGCAAGTGTTGTAATGTCATGGTTATGCAAGTGTTGTAATGTCATGGTTATACACAGTGTTAAATGTCATGGTTAGCAAGTGTTAAATGTCATGGTTATGCAAGTGTTAAATGTCATGGTTATGCAAGTGTTGTAATGTCATGGTTATGCAAGTGTTAAATGTCATGGTTATGCAAGCGTTAAATGTCATGGTTATGCAAGTGTTGTAATGTCATGGTTATGCAAGTGTTGTAATGTCATGGTTATGTAAGTGTTAAATGTCATGGTTAGCAAGTGTTAAATATCATGGTTATAAAAGTGTTAAATGTCATGGTTATGCAAGTGTTGTAATGTCATGGTTATGCAAGTGTTGTAATGTCATGGTTATGCAAGTGTTGTAATGTCATGGTTATGCAAGTGTTAAATGTCATGGTTATGCAAGTGTTGTATTATCATGGTTATGCAAGTGTTAAATGTCATGGTTATGCAAGTGTTGTAATGTCATGGTTATGCAAGTGTTGTAATGTCATGGTTATGCAAGTGTTGTAATGTCATGGTTATGCAAGTGTTGTAATGTCATGGTTATGCAAGTGTTGTAATGTCATGGTTATGCAAGTGTTGTAATGTCATGGTTATGCAAGTGTTAAATGTCATGGTTATGCAAGTGTTAAATGTCATGGTTATGCAAGTGTTGTAATGTCATGGTTATGCAAGTGTTGTAATGTCATGGTTATGCAAGTGTTGTAATGTCATGGTTAGCAAGTGTTAAATGTCATGGTTATGCAAGTGTTGTAATGTCATGGACATGCAAGTGTTGTAATGTCATGGTTATGTGCAAGTGTTGTAATGTCATGGTTATGCAGTGTTGTAATGTCATGGTTATGCAAGTGTTGTAATGTCATGGTTATGCAAGTGTTAAATGTCATGGTTATGCAAGTGTTAAATGTCATGGTTATGCAGAAGTGTTGTAATGTCATGGTTATGCAAGTGTTGTAATGTCATGATTTAGCAAGTGTTAAATGTCATGGTTATGCAAGTGTTAAATGTCATGGTTATGCAAGTGTTGTAATGTCATGGTTATGCAAGTGTTGTAATGTCATGGTTATGCAAGTGTTAAATGTCATGGTTATGCAAGTGTTAAATGTCATGGTTATGCAAGTGTTGTAATGTCATGGTTATGCAAGTGTGTTGTAATGTCATGGTTAGCAAGTGTTAAATGTCATGGTTATGCAAGTGTTGTAATGTCATGGTTATGCAAGTGTTAAATGTCATGGTTATGCAAGTGTTAAATGTCATGGTTATGCAAGTGTTGTAATGTCATGGTTATGCAAGTGTTAAATGTCATGGTTATGCAAGTGTTGTAATGTCATGGTTATGCAAGTGTTGTAATGTCATGGTAATACAAGTGTTGTAATGTCATGGTTATGCAAGTGTTAAATGTCATGGTTATGCAAGTGTTGTAATGTCATGGTTATGCAAGTGTTGTAATGTCATGGTTATGAAGTGTTAAATGTCATGGTTATGCAAGTGTTGTAATGTCATGGTTATGCAAGTGTTGTAATGTCATGGTTATGCAAGTGTTAAATGTCATGGTTATGCAAGTGTTAAATGTCATGGTTATGCAAGTGTTGTAATGTCATGGTTACAGTGTTAAATGTCATGGTTATGCAAGTGTTGCTTAATGTCATGGTTATGCAAGTGTTAAATGTCATGGTTATGCAAGTGTTAAATGTCATGGTTATGCAAGTGTTGTAATGTCATGGTTATGCAAGTGTTGTAATGTCATGGTTATGCAAGTGTTAAATGTCATGGTTAGCAAGTGTTAAATGTCATGGTTATGCAAGTGTTGTAATGTCATGGTTATGCAAGTGTTAAATGTCATGGTTATATGCAAGTGTTAAATGTCATGGTTATGCAAGTGTTAAATGTCATGGTTATGCAAGTGTTGTAATGTCATGGTTATGCAAGTGTTGTAATGTCATGGTTATGCAAGTGTTAAATGTCATGGTTAGCAAGTGTTAAATGTCATGGTTATACCCAAGTGTTAAATGTCATGGTTATGCAAGTGTTGTAATGTCATGGTTATGCAAGTGTTAAATGTCATGGTTATGCAAGCGTTAAATGTCATGGTTATGCAAGTGTTGTAATGTCATGGTTATGCAAGTGTTGTAATGTCATGGTTATGTAAGTGTTAAATGTCATGGTTAGCAAGTGTAAATATCATGGTTATAAAAGTGTTAAATGTCATGGTTATGCAAGTGTTGTAATGTCATGGTTATGCAAGTGTTGTAATGTCATGGTTATGCAAGTGTTGTAATGTCATGGTTATGCAAGTGTTGTAATGTCATGGTTATGCAAGTGTTGTAATGTCATGGTTATGCAAGTGTTGTAATGTCATGGTTATGCAAGTGTTAAATGTCATGGTTATGCAAGTGTTAAATGTCATGATTACATGCAAGTGTTAAATGTCATGGTTATGCAAGTGTTGTAATGTCATGGTTATGCAAGTGTTGTAATGTCATGGTTAGCAAGTGTTAAATGTCATGGTTATGCAAGTGTTAAATGTCATGGTTATGCAAGTGTTGTAATGTCATGGTTATGCAAGTGTTGTAATGTCATGGTTATGCAAGTGTTAAATGTCATGGTTATGCAAGTGTTAAATGTCATGGTTATGCAAGTGTTGTAATGTCATGGTTATGCAAGTGTTGTAATGTCATAGTTGTAGTGTTAAATGTCATGGTTATGCAAGTGTTTTGTAATGTCATGGTTATGCAAGTGTTAAATGTCATGGTTATGCAAGTGTTAAATGTCATGAATTTATGCAAGTGTTGTAATGTCATGGTTATGCAAGTGTTAAATGTCATGGTTATGCAAGTGTTGTAATGTCATGGTTATGCAAGTGTTGTAATGTCATGGTTATGCAAGTGTTGTAATGTCATGGTTATGCAAGTGTTAAATGTCATGGTTATGCAAGTGTTGTAATGTCATGGTTATGCAAGTGTTGTAATGTCATGGTTAGCAAGTGTTAAATGTCATGGTTATGCAAGTGTTGTAATGTCATGGTTATGCAAGTGTTGTAATGTCATGGTTATGCAAGTGTTAAATGTCATGGTTATGCAAAGTGTTAAATGTCATGGTTATGCAAGTGTTGTAATGTCATGTATGCAAGTGTTAAATGTCATGGTTATGCAAGTGTTGTAATGTCATGGTTATGCAAGTGTTAAATGTCATGGTTATGCAAGTGTTAAATGTCATGGTTATGCAAGTGTTGTAATGTCATGGTTATGCAAGTGTTGTAATGTCATGGTTATGCAAGTGTTAAATGTCATGGTTAGCAAGTGTTAAATGTCATGGTTATGCAAGTGTTGTAATGTCATGGTTATGCAAGTGTTAAATGTCATGGTTATGCAAGTGTTAAATGTCATGGTTATGCGAGTGTTAAATGTCATGGTTATGCAAGTGTTGTAATGTCATGGTTATGCAAATGTTGTAATGTCATGGTTATGCAAGTGTTAAATGTCATGGTTAGCAAGTGTTAAATGTCATGGTTATGCAAGTGTTAAATGTCATGGTTATGCAAGTGTTGTAATGTCATGGTTATGCAAGTGTTAAATGTCATGGTTATGCAAGCGTTAAATGTCATGGTTATGCAAGTGTTGTAATGTCATGGTTATGCAAGTGTTGTAATGTCATGGATATGTAAGTGTTAAATGTCATGGTTAGCAAGTGTTAAATATCATGGTTATAAAAGTGTTAAATGTCATGGTTATGCAAGTGTTGTAATGTCATGGTTATGCAAGTGTTTTGTAATGTCATGGTTATGCAAGTGTTGTAATGTCATGGTTATGCAAGTGTTAAATGTCATGGTTATGCAAGTGTTGTAATATCATGGTTATGCAAGTGTTAAATGTCATGGTTATGCAAGTGTTGTAATGTCATGGTTATGCAAGTGTTTATGTCATGTGAGTTATGCAAGTGTTGTAATGTCATGGTTATGCAAGTGTTGTAATGTCATGGTTATGCAAGTGTTGTAATGTCATGGTTATGCAAGTGTTGTAATGTCATGGTTATGCAAGTGTTAAATGTCATGGTTATGCAAGTGTTAAATGTCATGGTTATGCAAGTGTTGTAATGTATGGTTATGCAAGTGTTAAATGTCATGGTTATGCAAGTGTTGTAATGTCATGGTTATGCAAGTGTTGTAATGTCATGGTTATGCAAGTGTTAAATGTCATGGTTATGCAGTGTTAAATGTCATGGTTATGCAAGTGTTAAATGTCATGGTTATGCAAGTGTTGTAATGTCATGGTTATGCAAGTGTTAAATGTCATGGTTATGCAAGCGTTAAATGTCATGGTTATGCAAGTGTTGTAATGTCATGGTTATGCAAAGTGTTGTAATGTCATGGTTATGCATAAGTGTTAAATGTGGATTTACTTAAGTGTTAATATCATGGTTATAAAAGTGTTAAATGTCATGGTTATGCAAGTGTTGTAATGTCATGGTTATGCAAGTGTTGTAATGTCATGGTTATGCAACTGTTGTAATGTCATGGTTATGCAACTGTTGTAATGTCGTTTATGCAAGTGTTAAATGTCATGGTTATGCAAGTGTTGTAATATCGCTGGTTATGCAAGTGTTAAATGTCATGGTTATGCAAGTGTTGTAATGTCATGGTTATGCAAGTGTTGTAATGTCATGGTTATACTGATGTTGTATGTCATGGTTATGCAAGTGTTAAATGTCATGGTTATGCAAGTGTTGTAATGTCATGGTTATGCAAGTGTTGTAATGTCATGGTTATGCAAGTGTTGTAATGTATGGTTATGCAAGTGTTGTAATGTCATGGTTATGCAAGTGTTGTAATGTCATGGTTATGCAAAGAATGTTGTAATGTCATGGTTATGCAAGTGTTGTAATGTCATGGTTATGAGAAGTGTTAAATGTCATGGTTATGCAAGTGTTAAATGTCATGGTTATGCAAGTGTTGTAATGTCATGGTTATGCAAGTGTTGTAATGTCATGGTTATGCAAGTGTTGTAATGTCATGGTTATGCAAGTGTTAAATGTCATGAAGATTTATGCAAGTGTTGTAATGTCATGGTTATGCAAGTGTTGTAATGTCATGGTTATGCAAGTGTTGTAATGTCATGGTTATGCAAGTGTTGTAATGTCATGGTTATGCAAGTGTTGTAATATCATGGTTATGCAAGTGTTGTAATGTCATGGTTATGCAAGTGTTGTAATGTCATGGTTATGCAAGTGTTGTAATGTCATGGTTATGCAAGTGTTGTAATATCATGGTTATGCAAGTGTTGTAATGTCATGGTTATGCAAGTGTTGTAATGTCATGGTTATGCAAGTGTTGTAATATCATGGTTATGCAAGTGTTAAATGTCATGGTTATGCAAGTGTTGTAATGTCATGGTTATGCAAGTGTTGTAATGTCATGGTTATGCAAGTGTTGTAATGTCATGGTTATGCAAGTGTTAAATGTCATGGTTATACAAGTGTTAAATGTCATGGTTATGCAAGTGTTGTAATGTACATGGTTATGCAAGTGTTGTAATGTCATGGTTATGCAAGTGTTTTAATGTCATGGTTATGCAAGTGTTGTAATGTCATGGTTATGCAAATTTGTAATCTCATGGTTATGCAAGTGTTAAATGTCATGGTTATGCAAGTGTTAAATGTCATGGTTATGCAAGTGTTGTAATGTCATGGTTATTAAGAGTGTTGTAATGTCATGGTTATGCAAGTGTTGTAATGTCATGGTTATGCAAGTGTTGTAATGTCATGGTTATGCAAGTGTTAAATGTCATGGTTATGCAAGTGTTGTAATGTCATGGTTATGCAAGTGTTAAATGTCATGGTTATGCAAGTGTTAAATGTCATGGTTATGCAAGTGTTGTAATGTCATGGTTATGCAAGTGAGGTAAATGTCATGGTTATGCAAGTGTTAAATGTCATGGTTATGCAAGTGTTGTAATGTCATGGTTATGCAAGTGTTGTAATGTCATGGTTATGCAAGTGTTGTAATGTCATGGTTATGCAAGTATTGTAATGTCATGGTGCAAGTGTTGTAATGTCATGGTTATGCAAGTGTTGTAATGTCATGGTTATGCAAGTGTTTTAATGTCATGGTTATGCAAGTGTTAAATGTCATGGTTATGCAAGTGTTGCTCAATGTCATGGTTATGCAAGTGTTAAATGTCATGGTTATGCAAGTGTTAAATGTCATGGTTATGCAAGTGTTAAATGTCATGGTTATGCAAGTGTTGTAATGTCATGGTTATGCAAGTGTTGTAATGTCATGGTTATGCAAGTGTTGTAATGTCATGGTTATGCAAGTGTTGTAATGTCATGGTTATGCAAGTGTTAAATGTCCTTAGTTATGCAAGTATTGTAATGTCATGGTTATGCAAGTGTTGTAATGTCATGGTTATGCAAGTGTTAAATGTCATGGGTATGCAAGTGTTGTAATGTCATGGTTATGCAAGTGTTGTAATGTCATGGTTATGCAAGTGTTAAATGTCATGGTTATGCAAGTGTTGTAATGTCATGGTTATGCAAGTGTTAAATGTCATGGTTATGCAAGTGTTAAATGTCATGGTTATGCAAGTGTTAAATGTCATGGTTATGCAAGTGTTGTAGTATCATGGTTATGCAAGTGTTAAATGTCATGGTTATGCAAGTGTTGTAATGTCATGGTTATGCAAGTGTTGTAATGTCATGGTTATGCAAGTGTTGTAATGTCATGGTTATGCAAGTGTTGTAATGTCATGGTTATGCAAGTGTTAAATGTCATGGTTATGCAAGTGTTGTAATGTCATGGTTATGCAAGTGTTGTAATGTCATGGTTATGCAAGTGTTGTAATGTCATGGTTATGCAAGTGTTGTAATGTCATGGTTATGCAAGTGTTGTAATGTCATGGTTATGCAAGTGTTGTAATGTCATGGTTATGCAAGTGTTAAATGTCATGGTTATGCAAGTGTTGTAATGTCATGGTTATGCAAGTGTTGTAATGTCATGGTTATGCTAAGTGTTGTAATGTCATAGGTTATGCAAGTGTTGTAATGTCATGGTTATGCAAGTGTTGTAATGTCATGGTTATGCAAGTGTTGTAATATCATGGTTATGCAAGTGTTATAATGTCATGGTTATGCAAGTGTTGTAATGTCATGGTTATGCAAGTGTTGTAATGTCATGGTTATGGTATTGTAATATCATGGTTATGCAAGTGTTAAATGTCATGGTTATGCAAGTGTTGTAATGTCATGGTTATGCAAGTGTTGTAATGTCATAGTTGTGCAAGTGTTGTAATGTCATGGTTATGCAAGTGTTGTAATGTCATGGTTATGCAAGTGTTGTAATGTCATGGTTATGCAAGTGTTAAATGTCTGTGGTTATGCAAGTGTTAAATGTCATGGTTATGCAAGTGTTGTAATGTCATGGTTATGCAAGTGTTAAATGTCATGGTTATGCAAGTGTTAAATGTCATGGTTATGCAAGTGTTGTAATGTCCTGGTTATGCAAGTGTTGTAATGTCATGGTTATGCAAGTGTTGTAATGTCATGGTTATGCAAGTGTTGTAATCTCTGATTTATGCAAGTGTTATAATGTCATGGTTATGCAAGTGTTAAATGTCATGGTTATGCAAGTGTTCTAATGTCATGGTTATGCAAGTGTTGTAATGTCATGGTTATGCAAGTGTTAAATGTCATGGCTATGCAAGTGTTGTAATGTGTGGTTATGCAAGTGTTAAATGTCATGATTATGCAAGTGTTAAATGTCATGGTTATGCAAGTGTTGTAATGTCATGGTTATGCAAGTGTTGTAATGTCATGGTGCAGCAAGTGTTAAATGTCATGGTTATGCAAGTGTTAAATGTCATGGTTATGCAAGTGTTGTAATGTCATGGTTATGCAAGTGTTGTAATGTCATGGTTATGCAAGTGTTGTAATGTCATGGTTATGCAAGTGTTAAATGTCATGGTTATGCAAGTGTTGTAATGTCATGGTTATGCAAGTGTTGTAATGTCATGGTTATGCAAGTGTTGTAATGTCATGGTTATGCAAGTGTTGTAATGTGAACATGCAAGTGTTGTAATGTCATGGTTATGCAAGTGTTGTAATGTCATGGTTATGCAAGTGTTAAATGTCATGGTTATGCAAGTGTTGTAATGTCATGATTATGCAAGTGTTAAATGTCATGGTTATGCAAGTGTTAAATGTCATGGTTATGCAAGTGTTATAATGTCATGGTTATGCAAGTGTTAAATGTCATGGTTATGCAAGTGTTAAATGTCATGGTTATGCAAGTGTTGTAATGTCATGGTTATGCAAGTGTTTTAATGTCATGGTTATGCAAGTGTTTTAATGTCATGGTTATGCAAGTGTTGTAATGTCATGGTTATGCAAGTGTTGTAATGTCATGGTTATGCAAGTGTTGTAATGTCATGGTTATGCAAGTGTTGTAATGTCATGGTTATGCAAGTGTTGTAATGTCATGGTTATGCAAGTGTTAAATGTCATGGTTATGCAAGTGTTGTAATGTCATGGTTATGCAAGTGTTGTAATGTCATGGTTATGCAAGTGTTAAATGTCATGGTTATGCAAGTGTTGTAATGTCATGGTTATGCAAGTGTTGTAATGTCATGGTTATGCAAGTGTTGTAATGTCATGGTTATGCAAGTGTTGTAATATCATGGTTATGCAAGTGTTGTAATGTCATGGTTATGCAAGTGTTGTAATGTCATGGTTATGCAAGTGTTGTAATGTCATGGTTATGCAAGTGTTGTAACATCATGGTTATGCAAGTGTTAAATGTCATGGTTATGCAAGTGTTGTAATGTCATGGTTATGCAAGTGTTGTAATGTCATGGTTATGCAAGTATTTGTAATGTCATGGTTATGCAAGTGTTGTAATGTCATGGTTATGCAAGTGTTAAATGTCATGGTTATGCAAGTGTTAAATGTCATGGTTATGCAAGTGTTGTAATGTCATGGTTATGCAAGTGTTGTAATGTCATGGTTATGCAAGTGTTGTAATGTCATGGTTATGCAAGTGTTGTAATATCATGGTCATGCAAGTGTTGTAATGTCATGGTTATGCAAGTGTTGTAATGTCATGGTTATGCAAGTGTTGTAATGTCATGGTTATGCAAGTGTTTAACTAACATACATGGTTATGCAAGTGTTAAATGTCATGGTTATGCAAGTGTTGTAATGTCATGGTTATGCAAAAGTGTTGTAATGTCATGAACATGCAAGTGTTGTAATGTCATGGTTATGCAAGTGTTGTAATGTCATGGTTATGCAAGTGTTAAATGTCATGGTTATGCAAGTGTTAAATGTCATGGTTATGCAAGTGTTGTAATGTCATGGTTATGCAAGTGTTAAATGTCATGTTATCCTGATAGTAAATGTCATGGTTATGCAAGTGTTGTAATGTCATGGTTATGCAAGTGTTGTAATGTCATGGTTATGCAAGTGTTGTAATGTCATGGTTATGCAAGTGTTGTAATGTCATGGTTATGCAAGTGTTGTAATCTCATGGTTATGCAAGTGTTAAATGTCATGGTTATGCAAGTGTTAAATGTCATGGTTATGCAAGTGTTGTAATGTCATGGTTATGCAAGTGTTGTAATGTCATGGTTATGCAAGTGTTGTAATGTCATGGTTATGCAAGTGCTGTAATGTCATGGTTATGCAAGTGTTAAATGTCATGGTTATGCAAGTGTTGTAATGTCATGGTTATGCAAGTGTTAAATGTCATGGTTATGCAAGTGTTAAATGTCATGGTTATGCAAGTGTTAAATGTCATGGTTATGCAAGTGTTGTAATGTCATGGTTATGCAAGTGTTAAATGTCATGGTTATGCAAGTGTTAAATGTCATGGTTATGCAAGTGTTGTAATGTCATGGTTATGCAAGTGTTTTAATGTCATGGTTATGCAAGTGTTTTAATGTCATGGTTATGCAAGTGTTGTAATGTCATGGTTATGCAAGTGTTGTAATGTCATGGTTATGCAAGTGTTGTAATGTCATGGTTATGCAAGTGTTGTAATGTCATGGTTATGCAAGTGTTGTAATGTCATGGTTATGCAAGTGTTAAATGTCATGGTTATGCAAGTGTTGTAATGTCATGGTTATGCAAGTGTTGTAATGTCATGGTTATGCAAGTGTTAAATGTCATGGTTATGCAAGTGTTGTAATGTCATGTTTATGCAAGTGTTAAATGTCATGGTTATGCAAGTGTTAAATGTCATGGTTATGCAAGTGTTAAATGTCATTGTTATGCAAGTGTTAAATGTCATGGTTATGCAAGTGTTGTAATGTCATGGTTATGCAAGTGTTGTAATGTCATGGTTATGCAAGTGTTGTAATGTCATGGTTATGCAAGTGTTGTAATGTCATGGTTATGCAAGTGTTGTAATGTCATGGTTATGCAAGTGTTAAATGTCATGGTTATGCAAGTGTTAAATGTCATGGTTATGCAAGTGTTCTAATGTCATGGTTATGCAAGTGTTGTAATGTCATGGTTATGCAAGTGTTAAATGTCATGGTTATGCAAGTGTTGTAATGTCATGGTTATGCAAGTGTTAAATGTCATGGTTATGCAAGTGTTAAATGTCATGATTATGCAAGTGTTAAATGACATGGTTATGCAAGTGTTGTAATGTCATGGTTATGCAAGTGTTAAATGTCATGGTTATGCAAGTGTTGTAACATCATGGTTATGCAAGTGTTAAATGTCATGGTTATGCAAGTGTTGTAATGTCATGGTTATGCAAGTGTTGTAATGTCATGGTTATGCAAGTGTTGTAATGTCATGGTTATGCAAGTGTTGTAATGTCATGGTTATGCAAGTGTTAAATGTCATGGTTATGCAAGTGTTAAATGTCATGGTTATGCAAGTGTTGTAATGTCATGGTTATGCAAGTGTTAAATGTCATGGTTATGCAAGTGTTAAATGTCATGGTTATGCAAGTGTTGTAATGTCATGGTTATGCAAGTGTTGTAATGTCATGGTTATGCAAGTGTTGTAATGTCATGGTTATGCAAGTGTTGTAATGTCATGGTTATGCAAGTGTTGTAATCTCATGGTTATGCAAGTGTTAAATGTCATGGTTATGCAAGTGTTAAATGTCATGGTTATGCAAGTGTTGTAATGTCATGGTTATGCAAGTGTTGTAATGTCATGGTTATGCAAGTGTTGTAATGTCATGGTTATGCAAGTGCTGTAATGTCATGGTTATGCAAGTGTTAAATGTCATGGTTATGCAAGTGTTGTAATGTCATGGTTATGCAAGTGTTAAATGTCATGGTTATGCAAGTGTTAAATGTCATGGTTATGCAAGTGTTAAATGTCATGGTTATGCAAGTGTTGTAATGTCATGGTTATGCAAGTGTTAAATGTCATGGTTATGCAAGTGTTAAATGTCATGATTATGCAAGTGTTGTAATGTCATGGTTATGCAAGTGTTTTAATGTCATGGTTATGCAAGTGTTTTAATGTCATGGTTATGCAAGTGTTGTAATGTCATGGTTATGCAAGTGTTGTAATGTCATGGTTATGCAAGTGTTGTAATGTCATGGTTATGCAAGTGTTGTAATGTCATGGTTATGCAAGTGTTAAATGTCATGGTTATGCAAGTGTTGTAATGTCATGGTTATGCAAGTGTTGTAATGTCATGGTTATGCAAGTGTTAAATGTCATGGTTATGCAAGTGTTGTAATGTCATGTTTATGCAAGTGTTAAATGTCATGGTTATGCAAGTGTTAAATGTCATGGTTATGCAAGTGTTAAATGTCATTGTTATGCAAGTGTTAAATGTCATGGTTATGCAAGTGTTGTAATGTCATGGTTATGCAAGTGTTGTAATGTCATGGTTATGCAAGTGTTGTAATGTCATGGTTATGCAAGTGTTGTAATGTCATGGTTATGCAAGTGTTGTAATGTCATGGTTATGCAAGTGTTAAATGTCATGGTTATGCAAGTGTTAAATGTCATGGTTATGCAAGTGTTCTAATGTCATGGTTATGCAAGTGTTGTAATGTCATGGTTATGCAAGTGTTAAATGTCATGGTTATGCAAGTGTTGTAATGTCATGGTTATGCAAGTGTTAAATGTCATGGTTATGCAAGTGTTAAATGTCATGATTATGCAAGTGTTAAATGACATGGTTATGCAAGTGTTGTAATGTCATGGTTATGCAAGTGTTAAATGTCATGGTTATGCAAGTGTTAAATGTCATGGTTATGCAAGTGTTGTAATGTCATGGTTATGCAAGTGTTGTAATGTCATGGTTATGCAAGTGTTAAAGCATGAAAATTGTGCTTTTTATAAACATTTTATAATATTGCTACAGTATTCATAGCTGATTCTATTAATTGACAGCTTAAGTTTTTCAATGAATATTGCCTCAAGGATGTCTAGTTTGCTTTTGTTGTTTTCTTGGTGTAGGATAGTTGTGTTATCGATCATTATTTTTTATATCGTTCATGTAAACAGGAATTTCATTGATGATGTCTAGAAATGGATGATTGGTTAAACATGTAATGTGAGATGTCTTACAGTTTACGTCATTAGCTTTATCAGAAACTTGAAATTTTTTCAAAATTTATAATGAATCGAAATAAAGAGAAAAAAATAAATTAAGACTTTCCTAAGTTCTTCCTTAATGATATATTTATTATGTGTTATACAGTAGGTGTTGCAATTTTTACATACGCACACACGTATACACACCCAGCACACATACACGAGTACTTAACAAACTTCATCCGCAACATACTAGTTGACAATACACAAGATAAAAAAAAGACTAGCAATAATGGAAACATTATTAGTATAAAACTAAAGTCCAATACTCATATTTAACATCATATATGAACACGGCCAGAATGTGCTGACCGTATTTTGATAATAAAACATCCTTTAACTCTAGATAGATACATAAAAAAAACGTACATTCAATTAAAGGTAAAAATAAAATCATTCTTGTTAAAAGTAAAGCTGAAAGCTATCGGACATACATCCGGGTAATTTGTGCATAATTTAGTTGCAGAGAATAAAAAAAAATTATAAGAACCCCCCAAAAAATTAAATTAAAAAAACTTAACTGCGTACTTTGTCAGTTGTCTTTAATGAAATATGTATATAAGTTGTATTCTTATTTAATAATATTTATACATTATGTATATTTATATTTTATATTTATATATTAATATTAATACATTATGTATATTGTAACGTGATCGATACTGACTTGGCAGACCGGCTGCAACCACTCTCTCACCGGCGTGATGTGGCTTCCCTGTGCCTCTTCTACAAATACTTTCATGGCTTCTGCTCCGATGAACTTAGATCATTGGTGCCGCTTAGGTATGAATTTGCATGAGATACTAGATTAGCAACTAGGTCCCACTCTTTTACAGTAAAACAGATAAGATGTAACCGTAATTTCTATTCCAACAGCTTCTTTTCTCGCGCTTCCCACCTGTGGAATTCCCTTCCACAAGTCTGCTTTCCCGACAGCTACAATCTCCAGGAGTTTAAATGTAAGGTCAATAGACACCTCCTATCACACTAACTTGCATCTATTCTCCCAACACTCTCGCTATCTACCCTCATTCTCGATATCCTTACCCGTCTATCACCCTCCTTCTGAATTTTCCTATATCTAACCATCCTTTCTCACCATTTTATGTCACCCCCTGTGTAATAGTGGCGGTGAAATGCTTTGCTCAGGGTGAAACGATTATAAAAAAATATATATATGCAATGGGTTTAAAAATTTATGCACACACACACACACACACACACACACACACACACACACATACACACAAACACACACACACACACACACACACACACACACACAGTGTTAGCCTACCCGTCTTGAAAATCCGGAAAAAGCTGATCCTCTCTCCACCACACACTTTCTGCGCGTTGATTTGTATGCATGTATATATGTTTAAACTGAATATATTTTTTTATAGATGTAGTACTTTAAATAAAAGGTTTAAATTTGAAAGTTGATAATCTTTACGCTAATGAAGTAGTTAAATTTAGTTCGTTTTGCAATGAGCGTTACACGCTTGGACGGTCAAGTTTTTTATCGATTCATGACTCACTAGGCATAACATTTTCCCGAAGTAGGTTGCCACTCCTTTCTGCAGTAGAGTGGCTGCCAACCAAGGCTACAGGACCCAGTCTGTTCTGCTAACCAACCCATAACTGTTGAGGGTGGGGGAGAAGGAAGAGATGGATTCATACCTTCCTCAAGGGTGTTTGCGCGTAAGTAACGAATTCGACTGGAACCTTCGATTTCTCATTCAGAGCCAATACATCAAAATGCACATATTAAAAAAAAAACAACAACTGACAGGCACTTGTGGAGAGCTATGATCATTCACATCCTGAAGAACATCGTGCATGGAAGACATTGGCGTGGTTTGAACACTGAAAACAGGTGTCAGATAACAATAAGCAACTATTTCAATCATTAGTCAGACCCTCTTTTTTTCTTATTCAATAATATTTGCTGTATCCTCCCTGAAAATAAAGGCAAGCTTCTGAGCATCTGGGCTTTTAAATCATATAGGAATCGTCTCCCTCCCTACCAGTCCTTAACTCAGCCCGTCCTAACCACCGGTGACCGTCCAAAACAAACGCAAAAAAATATAAGGCTCTTAATAGTTTAGCTTAAGTCTTCTCTTCTTGCAGAGATCTAAAGTGATTTCAGTGAAACTCTCTGTACATTAACGATCACTATCTTGGACAGCCACGGCACAACTCTCTTGTCTCTTGTGACCCACACTTACCTATCTGCGACCCCCATCTCAAAGCCGGTCTTCCGGCGAATAATTCCACCAAGAGGAATGTGGCCCCGCCCAAAACCCGGAAGAGGAGTCTCCTGATTTTAACTTTCTTTTCGCCCCGCGCAGTTTCCTTGTATCACTTGTCAAGAAGCGAAGGACCGATAAGAACTACTCGAAAGATATGGTTTCCATGTGTGTAAGCATCCTTTTCAAGATCAGTAACATCTTAGGATAAACTTTCTTACTCAGATGCTTTTTATTTATTTATTTATGTATAAGTGTTGGTTTACACTATCTTCGGCACGAGACTATGGTCATGAGGCACACTGTGGTTAGTGAAATTAATAGTTTTAGATTATTGTACGTATTTTATATGTAAAAAAAAGATCTCCGTCTCTTGCAGGGCCAAACGATATAAAACTAGCAGTATAGCCCGGCGTTGCTCGGGTGTAATGAAAGCTTTAAAACTGATCCAGGGTCCTGGAGCTCAAACTCTTTGGACGTTGGCACGAAACACTAAAAAGAAATAGTTGTTTCCAGTTAAAGCGAAACCGTAGACTGAAAGGAAAATGAATGGATGTAAGTCAAATTTTGATTTCCTGGTATCGATATCAAATTTTCTGCACTATTGTAAGAACTGCAACCTTGAAGCTTCTGAATATCGTTTCTTATGTCTTTGTCTATGAGTGTATCAAATTTGATTAAAATCGAACCACTTCTTCTATAACACGATTTTTTCGATTATCGATATTTATCCGGGGTGCCTTGACACAAAACCTAGCTAAGAATACTCGCAGACGCTTATAGTACAACTGTGTAAATTTTCAAGAGAATCGTTTCGGAGTCTATAGGTAACGGATACACACACACACACACACGCACGCACGCACGCACGCACGCACGCACACAGTTCCATTTATAAATAAGTTTAGATTTAGATAGATTTATATAAATAACTCACCATCAATAAGTCCCGGGCCTGACATATAAATGTTCCATTTATAAATAAGTTTAGATAGATGAGACAGGAACAATATGCTCGCCAATCTTTTGACTAGTGATAACGATCTTGCCCTGGAAACCAGCATTCAGAATAATCCTGTTTTATAGGTTGGCACAAATATTCACTGGTATTAGAAGAAAATACATTACTATTTCAAACACCAAGCAATGAAAAAATATTCTGTTCAAGGAATCAAACTACGTGTGAGCTGAATCATTTTTTCATAATTATTTCCACAAATTTTGAGTGCACACTTTCATACAGATGCATATCCAGTTTACTTAGCGTGTTACTTTAGCACAGCGTCAAATGGAACATTACGAAATAAGATTAAATTAAGCCAAATTTCAAAATGTAGAGGTGCTGTTAGTTTTGAAAAAGAAAAAGACATACTTTATTTTTTCAGTGTTAAATGACAACCATAACCGCAATACCTACATATATACACACATTCAAAGATACATAAACATGCATATATTTTTTTATCACGATAGACGTTATTTTTAGTGAATACTCGCTTTGACAAACGCTCCGTGTGCCGTATTCAATAGTCTATTTATTTTCGTCTACAAAATCATTGCGGAGAAACATAAGCGTAAAATAACTAAAAAAAAAAAAAATTACCTACGTTTGGACACACACACACATGTGCGTGTATATGTATGTCATTATTGTAAAATCAAAAATTTATTTTATCAGAAATATATATATATATATATATATATATATATATATATATATATATATATATATATTAATCATATCACCCCGAGCAAGGCGGTAACGCCACTGATGTGCAGGGGGCTATGTAAGAGTGAAAAGATTGGAAAATAGAAAGCCGGAAACCACATCCTAAACAGGAAACAAGGGATGAGCCTCTTCACCCGTTCAATAGACGTGGATGGAGTGTGAACCGGTGAAGAGGCTTATCCCTTTATACACATATATACAAATTTCTGATAAAATAAATTGCTCATCGCTCATTCAGCAATGGATTAGAGCACTCTGGCTATTGAGCCGGTATAATGACAATATACAAGCTAAGAAAGTCTGCCTTCTTTTACCGAGCGCCCATAGCCCAGAGGTAGAATCGCCGACTGACGCCAATTCGGTCGGGTTTCGTGGGTTAAAAGTAATCGGAGTCTAACCGTACTGATGAGGTGTGATACAGCGAAACAGATCTGTCTGCGGATGACTATATATATATATATATATATATATATATATATATTAGTTAAAAAATATGAGAAGCCATGAACGTTTTGTTTAAAGTGCAGATTTATTCTTGTTATTATTATTATTAATATTATTTATCATTTGTATAATACATTAAGTGACCATAATGTTATTTGTGTCGCTACACGTGTTTCGAGTCCAAAATTGATTCTCTTCAGGCGAATAAATTTCTGATTTTGCATATCGAGATCCGTTTGTCTTTCTGACTACTAAAAACACCGTGTATATATCGGCAAGTTGTCATTAAACAGGTCAGAATGTGTGTGTTCCCTTGTCCTAAAAAGGGAGCACGCACATTCTGACCTGTTTACACATTTTCACACTAGTTTGTTAAATTTTTTCAGTTTTGAGAATCGCTCACTTTTCATTAACCAGAATTTTTTTCTTAATTACTCATGAAATTTGCTTTCGTCTTTTTTCTTCACAATCGTTTTCTGCGATTTTAATCCAATTTTGCGAGTAAGCAATTCTACTTTTTAGTGATAAAAATATGATACGGCTCATCAAGTTCCAATTGCTGTTTTTTTGTGCAATCAGAATCCAGAATTACTATTTTTAGCAATGGCTCGCAAAATTTGCTTTGTTTAATAATTTTTTTCCTCTCAAAATGATTTTAGCTATTCGATTCGTAATCTTAGCCGGCGATTGTTATATTATATTTTTTTGTGTGTGTGTCCTTAGCGACTGAATTGTGTGTGTGTGTGTGTGCGTGTGTGTCCTTAGCGTCTGAATTGTGTGTGTGTGTGTGTGTCCTTAGCGTCTGAATTGTGTGTGTGTGTGTATCCTTAGCGTCTGAATTGTGTGTGTGTGTGTCCTTAGCGTCTGAATGTGTGTGTGTGTGTGTGTGTGTGTGTGTGTGTGTGTGTGTGTGTGTGTGTGTGTGTGTGTGTTTCCATATTGTTGTGTTAAGGGAAGGCTTGTATTTTTTATAAATATTTCTTCCTGCATTAAGAGCGTGGCATAGCCTGCATTTTAGTAGATCGCCATGGTTCTGAATTTACCTCAAATACATCGGTATAAGAGTTAGGAAAACTACAATTTTTTGTTATTAGCTAGTATAATGTTACTTCGGATGTGCGTTGTGGCGCAGTGGATATCGGCTCCGAACTCGAAATCGGAGAACCGAGTTCGAATTCCAGTTGAATTCCTTGCATTCACTTACGCGCAAATACCCTTGGGAAAGGTATTAATCCGTCTATTCCCTCCAGTTATGGGTTAAATAATAGGACAGATTGGGTTCTATAGCCTTGGTCGGCAACCAGTCTACCGCAGAAAGCAATGGCAACCTACTGCGGGATAATCTTCTGCCCAGTCAGTCATGTCTCTTTCGAGACATGATCGCCCAAGCGTGTATCGCGCATGGCACTTAACTGACTGAATGTTACATCTGTGCAGAGCTACCCTTTTATTTAGGTCTTGTGTCGACCCCAAGTATATTTTTTCGCATTCATCGAATTGATTTTAATTATTTGAGTTGTCTTTAAGGTTTCTTCTATTTTATCATTTGTCATTTTATTGATTCTAGGTGTCTTTTTAACTTTGTAAATAATTCTGTGTTGCTTTTGTTGTGTGTGGAGACGTACGCATGAATGTTTTCTTCATTTTCTTTGTTTTGTTATTATTATTATTATGTTGTCATTTTTCATCATATTTTATTTCTGCTATGGTCGCACTACCTACCAAGTTTGAGGGAAAACCTAAGTCAGGTTATTATTATTATTATTATTATTATTATTGTTGTTGTTGTTGTTATTATTATACTTTGTCCAGGGTTCCACCCACGTCTATTAAACAGGTGAAGAGGCTCATCCCCTGTTTCCTGTTTAGGATGCGGTTTCCGGTTTTCTCTTTTCCAATCTTCTCCCTTTTTTTTTTTTTCAATTTGAGTAAATAGACTAAACTATCGCCCGGTTCACACTCCATCCACATCTATTGAACAGGTGAAGAGGCTCATCCCTTGTTTCCTGTTTAGGATGTGGTTTCCGGCTTTCTCTTTTCCAATCTTTTCACTCCTATGTAGCCCCCTGCACATCAGTGGCTTTACCGCCTTGCTCGGTGTGATGTGATAAAAAAAAAAAAAGAAGGATTTGTCTTGTGTTTCTTTTTTTTCTTAGTGTCTACTATTAAAATCTCTCCGGAATTCAAAGAACAAAAACAGATACCAACAAAAAACATGAAAAAAAAAAAAAAAAAAAGAAAACATTATGGCATACGTCTCCACATATAACAAAAGCAAACTAAAATTATTGATATGAAGGAATCGAGCAGTAAGAACACAAGAATGGCAAGTATCATGCCATGACATCAGGTTACTCTGTTGATTTCAAGACTCAAAATTTCAACTTCATAGTCCAAATTAAATCTCATCTTTGACTAGACAATATCAACAACTATATTCTCTAACTACCACTACCTAATTTTCTAAATAAGCTTAAATTCGTCTTATATTTTCTAAATAAATCATTTTCATTATGTATTTTAGAATATCACATAAAGAAGAACAGTGTAGTGATAAAATGCTTGATCACAATTGTGACATAATAAAAAAAGCTGCTACTCTAATTAAAAGAGAAAATAATTAATTAAAGCGAAATGTCTAGAAAGTGATTTAATCCCAAATTCAGCCACAGTAAATTTGCGTCCGGGTTCTTACAATGTTGCACCATTTTTGGCAGATTTTTTTTTTATCACAAATGTGGGATATTTAATAACAAAGATGATGGAAATTAAAAAAAATATATAGATGAATTTGGCTAGATTGCGAAATCAAATTTAAACTACCAGCGTCACAAGGTCACGTGCACGCGTAGTCATAACAACGTCAACGAATCAAGTCCAATGATCGTTGGCTGTTTTGTTTTTATGGCATATCAACCTCGGCGGGTCATTTATTGCCAACTAAATTTTTTTTTATTTATTGCTGGTAATACCTTTTTCTTTCAACAATTTATTCTTGCTTTATATAAGTTTTGTGTCTAGTAATACTTTTTTCTTTTCGAGTATCAAGATTCATTGGGATTTGTTTTTAATGGCAGGGTCCCCAAGTCCTACTCTGTTATTTAACCCATAACTGGAGGGAAGGGGCGGATTAATACCTTTCTCAAGGGTACCAGTGCTTAAGTAAATGCAGGGTATTCAACTGGAATTCGAACTCGGTTCACCGATTTCTGTTTCGGAGCCGATATCCACTGCACCACAACAACACTCGTCACTATACGCTTACAGCACCTCGTATTCCCATCTAAGTACTGACCAGGCTCAACGTTGCTTAACTTCTGTGAGAACAGGCTTATTCAACGTGATATGGCCGTAAGCCAAGTCCAATGAAGTCCTAACGATGAAACGCGTCGCAAGTAAACTTTTCCATTTCGTCTTAAAGAGATTATATATATATATATATATATATATATATATATAGAGAGAGAGAGAGAGAGAGAGAGAGAGAGAGAGATACGGATGTTAAAGAAGATAAGGTGATGCAAGCTTTACTCCAAATCCGGGTAGGTGGGGTTTAAGGAAATGACACAATGTTTGTGGGATTTGAATGATTAGTCTAGAATATAATGTTTATGTATGAAGTTTTGCTCGTGTCGATAGTTGAACTGTATAGTCGCATATACATTTCTTTTTGTTCATATTTAATAAATATTTATCATTTGTTTTTCTCTATTTTTAGTATTGGCGCGGTTTCATCTTTGAAAGAATAATCTTATTTGGTAATCTATAAAGTAGTTGTGAAAATTATTGTTAACCAATATTAAGTTTAATATTGCTAAAATGAATCGCCTAGAAGTAGGGGTTGAATGTACATTATTAAGTGAAATTTTTATCGCTACTTTTATATATATCCCTCCTGTCACACTCATGGACAGAGAGACAATAGAAAAACGAATGGATGTAAGTCAAATTTTGATTTCCTGGTATCGATATCAAATAAGTTTTTTTCATCGTAAACTGAATTTTGAAGGCTAAATAAGTCCTCTGAGTAAATGGTATCATGGCTGAGACTAAGAACTACAATTATACCTACTTAGAGCCAAACTCTAAGCAAAAACTAAAATAAAAGAGCTGAAAAAATACAGACATACAGACAGATAAACACACACACACATAAACATCTTGCCTTATATATATATATATATATATATATATATATATATTATCGATTTTCTGCACTATTGTAAGGACTGCAACCTTGAAGCTTTTGAATATCGTTTTTTTACGTCTTTGTCTATGAGTGTATCAAATTTGATTAAAATCGGACCACTCCTTCAATAACCCGATTTTTTCGATTATCGATTTCTACATTTATCGGGGGTACCTCGACATAAAACCTAGCTAAGAACACTCGCAGACACTTATACTACAACTGTGTAAATTTTCAAGAAAATCGGTTCAGCCGTTTCGGAGTCTATAGGTGACGGACACACACACACATACACACACACACAGACAAAGTTCCATTTATAAATAAGTTTAGATAAATAACTCACCATCAATAAGTCCCGGGCCTGACATATAAATGTCTCCACTAATAAAAAAAATCCATTTGAAGTACCAACGTTCAAATGGCCCGTGACAAAATTTGGGCGCAATCGGAATATCAGTTTACAAATTACAGTTATTTGAGTAAAGCTACTGTTCCAAATTTTCAAAACAATGGAAAAATCTGAATTTCATGTGTTGATAAAGCATTAATTTCTGATAGAAAAATACTGTTCAAGCAAAACAGTGGCTTGATAAGTGTTATTCGGACTCTGCTCTGTCGGAAACAACGATTAAGAGGCGGTATGCTGACTTTAAACGCGTCGTACAGATACAAATGATGCTGAACGCTCAGATCATCCAAAATCGAAAGTTGTCTGTGAAAACACCAAAAAATCTACAAACTCGTTTTGGTCGATCGTAAACTGAAGTTGCGTTAGATAGCAGAGGAGTTGAACATATCAGAATGCAGTGTATTCACCATTTTACATGAACATTGGTGAATGAGAAAGTTGTCTTCAAATTGGGTGCTGTGTTTGCTTACAATCGATCAAAAACAACGCGTCGACAATTCAGAGCGTTGTTTGCAACTGTTTCAACGCAACAAGAAGGACTTTTTGTGTAAATATGTGACAATGAATGAAACATGGATCTACCATTTCACGCTAGAGACAAATCGGCAGTTTGCATTGGCAGGATTTAGATTTTGCTTGGCAAAAATAGTCACATACAGAGTGCTCAGGTTTAACTGTTTTTCTCCCACACCATATCCTCATAAACGGTTCCCCTTATCTCTTAGTCTGTAACCTGCCTTGAGTGGCTTGACTTTCATTTAACATTATTGTAAAAAAACTATATCATTGTCTACGTCATGAAAGTAGTAGAGACCCCATTAGAAAAGGTTGTAAGTCATATGGGGGCAGCAATTAGCATAGACTGATCGTTGATAAACAGGGGTTGTTAAATGACGGGTAAACTTGAGGCGTCTTCCATAGAAACATCTGATACGTCTTTTAAACCTTTACTAACGAGGTTGGTCCACGCTGAGTGATTTACTGTTTCGGCCTGATTTAAACTTTACTTATCTAGAACTCACATGTATGGGAAATTCATATATATATATATATATATATATAGCTCCAAACTTTTTCGAAAAAAGCATACCATGACGAAAAAAGGCCCTAAACGTGATAAAAAATAAAGTTTTACTGTCAAAATGTTTAATATTGAGAGGAAAGATCAAAGCATTTTTTAATTTTTTCTAGCACGTTGGAAATTTGGGTTAAAATCTAGTTTTTCTTGCGTCTTTTAAGTGCTTTTATCAAAAAGATATATTAAGGACACTACTGTCTTAAGAAAAACCTTTTTATGAATAATCATATTTACAAGAATTGTTTTCATTTTTTTCATTTTAATTAAAAATGTATTAAGTTTTAAAATTCTGTATTAATTTTAGCCTTTTAGATTATTATTATTATTATTATGTCATTTTTCATCATATTTAGATTTCTGCATTGGTCTCACTACCAACCAAGTCTGCGGGGAGACCTAAGGCAGGTAGTGGCGTGTTGTTATGACTCCATTTCATGTTTTTCTATCCTCCCTATCATCCCCAGCATTACATAGATAACGTTTTCCTTAGTGTGTGGGCTGTACTTAATAAGACAATTTTTTGTATATCTCTTAAGCTGGGGTTTCCAGGGATTCTTTCAATGTGTTGTTTTGTTCCATTTTTTATCATTCCAAGTGCACCTACTATCACTGGCACAACTCTTGTTTTCAATTTCCACATTTTTTCTATTTCAATTTCCAGGTCTTTATATTTTGACAGTTTTTCAAATTCCTTGATTGCTATGTTACAATCCGCTGGACAAGCCATATCAATTAATAGACAAGTTTTCTCCTTCTGGTTTTTAACAATAATGTCTGGCCTGTTTGCTTCAATTTTTCTGTCTGTGTAGATGGTGTAATCCCATAGAATGGTTACATCTTCTATTTCTGTAACCGGTGCTGGATGATGTTCATACCAGTGTTTGTTTACAGCTTTTCCATAATGTTTGCACATTGCCCAATGTAAATATTGCCCAACTCTATCGTGGCGATTTTTATATTCGTTTGGGGCAAGCACAGAACAGCCTGAGATTAGGTGGTCTATTGTTTCTTGGTGTTTATCACAAAACCTGCATTTTGGATCCATATTATTATGCATAATATTTGCCTGAAAGTTTCTCGTGAAAAGACTTTGGTCTTGTGCTGCAAGTATAAATCCTTCAGTTTCAGACTTTAATCCAGATGCACGTAACCATCGATGAGTATTAACTTTGTCAACATTGGATTTATTGGCACGTACTGGATATTGGCCATGCAGAGGTTTGTCTTGCCAGCGCTGTTTCATCTTTTCAAGAGCTTTATCTTTGGCTTTCATTTTCATATTTTTTGCCGCAATAGTTGGTTCTTGGCTACTGTTTTGCTTTTCTACAGAATCTACTAACTGTAATTCTTGTTTGTATTTACTGCCTTCTTTTATTATTGAATATTTTTTCTTTCTTTCTTCATGTTGCCTTACTAATTGTATCATCCAATCCTTTGTTGTTTCTATGTATGTTAGTAAGCCAATAGTTGTTGTCTTGTATGACAATTCCAGCTGAATAAGACGTCTTCCACCTTCTTTACGGGGTATGTATAGACGGTCTGCATCAGCCTTTGGATGATGCATCTTATGCTTAGAAAGAAGCTTTCTTGTTTTAGAATTCATTCGCCTGATGTCGTTTAGAGTCTAGTTTAAGATGTTGAAACTATATTGGACAACTGGGATTGCAAAGCTATTAATGGCTATAATTCTGTTCTGAGAATTCAATTCAGTTTTTAATATTAGTCATAGCTTTCTATAGTACTCTTTACGCACTATTTGTTTCATTTTTTATGGTGAATTTTTTCACTCTCATTTACCCTTAGTTATTTATAAGCTTCTTCTTGCTTAATTCTTTTATTGTTACAGCAGGGCCTAAGCTAATTGAGGGGGTTTGTTGTAGCGATCCACGTAAAACAGTAGCTTTTGCATAGTTATTCAAATTGAATTTCATTCCAATGTCTTCGCTGAAGCATTTTATAGTTTGCAGTAGACCTTCCAGCTCATTATCATTCTTAGCATACAAATTTAAGTCATCCATGTAAAATAGATGGCTTGTTTTCTTCTGAGCTATTTTATAACCACATTCTGTCTTGTTAAGTTGACGGGTTAATGCTATTAATGATATGCAGAATAGTAAGAGAGACAAAGAGTCACCTTGAAATATACCTCTCTTGATGTTTATTTCATCAGACTTATAGGTTCCATTTATATGATTGAAATAAAGGGTTGTTTTCCATATCGACATACATTGTTTGATGAAATTGATGATGACGGGTGATATCTTGTACATATTTAAAGTCTTTAAGATCCAGGAATGTGGCACACTATCGAATGCCTTACGATAATCTATCCAGGCAGTACTAATATTTTTCTTTGCATTGAAGCATTTTTCCAAGATCATTCTATTAATAAGTAATTGGTCTTTACATCCGAAACAGCCACGTTTGCACTCTCTTTGTTCAAGCGGTAATATGTCATTTCTTTCCAAGAAGAAATATGTCTGTTTTGTTAAAATAGATGTTAATAGTTTGTATGTTGTCAAGGCATGTAATTGGTCTGTAGTTTTTTGGGTTGTTTGTGTCACTATTCTTGGGTAGAAGACATGTCATCTTTTTGGTCATCCATGCGAGAATTTTAGTGGGATCGGTAACCATTTCTTAATGTTCTTTGGCTAGTTTTTTTATGTGCTGAATTTAAATAATATAGCCAAAAGTTAGGAATTTTATCTATACCTGGAAATTTCCAATTGTGTGCTTTTTTCAGTGTACATTTAACATCCTTTCCTGTGATTCCCGCCCATGTCTGTTCTGGTTTATTTTTTATTCGTTCTATCGCTTGTACAATCCAATCTACTTCTTTGTTATGTTCTTTAGGGCAAGCCCATATTTTTTCCCCAGAACTGTATAACTTCTTCCGTTTTGGGGAGGGGGACTGACATTTCAATTCTTTTTTTACCTATTCCCCTATAAAATTTATTTGCATCGGTTTGAAAAATCATGTTTTGTCTGTAAAATCTTGATCTTTTCTCAAAGCGTCTAATTCTTTGAGCCTTCAGTTGTATTGTTTGCTTTATTTTTTCCTTAGTTGATAGGACTTCATTTTCATTTCTAATGTTGTATTTTCTTTCGACTCTTCTGCCTTTTCTAGTTCTTACATTTATTTCTCTTGTTAGTTCATCGAGTACTGATAGTTCACTTCTAAATTGTTCGATTTCTTTTTCTATTTTTCTACATTATGACCTGTGGCTTGTTTAATGTTACTACGTTTTATTTCTGATTCCGGTTCCTTTTCATATTTTGTTGATTCGTCTATTCTGGTTGCAATTCTTTTTATCTCATTAATTTCAGCCTCTGTCAATCAGTTATTTCGCATGATGTATCTTCGTACATTGGCTAATTTATTTTCGTCAATGTACTTTCTGTTTGTTTGTCCAATCTTTTCTCGCCAAATGTCATATGTTTGGCGAGTGATGTTTTTTTGAGGTTTGAGTAACGCTTCATGAAATGCAGTCATAACGACTTTGTACTTCTCACGAGACCATTCTATTTTTCTTTCTTTAAATATACGGCTATAGATCTAGTTGGAGAATTTTCAGAGCCACCATTAGGATTATCCTGGTTGTGGAGACCTGAAGATTCATTCTTTGTGTAGGAGTTTGTTCCTATGGTAGATCTTTTGACCTCAGGTAGGTTCCCTCCTGAAGGACGGGCTCCCTGTTTATCCACTGGAAGAGCTATTCTGGACTTTTTATTTCTATTTGTATTTCTCATATTTTTCCCACAAGTGACGCACGGATCCAAAAGTTCACCCAAAGTAGCCCGGCACGTTGGATAACGGTCTTTTACAAACAGGGTCCCGAAGCCTGTAGGGGATCGTTTGTGACCTCATAACGCAGTAGCCATTCACTCCTCGGCACGATTAACACCTTGAGATGCGGCTTATTGTTCAGAAATTTCCTTCTCCTAAATGAGTTGCCAAGCGACAGCTGACAGAGACGCGATTAGAATTCAAAGAGAAAGACGCTGGTTTAAAAAAAAAAACTTGGGCGTAGCAGCCGCTCAACGAAACAAAACATCACTACACTAGAGTATTTTGTTAAAAAGAATTGTTGCTACTATCACTAGTCTTTGTAACAAAAATAATTGTTAAGAAAAAAATTAATGGAAAAGAAAAAGTTGACATACGTTAAAGTTTATACAAACTGTTAACATCTATTTTAACAAAACAGACATATTTCTTCTTGGAAAGAAATGACATACAACCGCTTGAACAAAGAGGGTGCAAACGTGGCTGTTACGGATGTAAAGACCAATTACTTATTAATAGGATGATCTTGGAAAAATGCTTCACGACCTAAGCACCGTCTCCGTTTTCTCAATTCTCGGCCTAAGCACCGTCCCCGTTTTTCTCAATTCATTGCCTAAGCACATTTCCCGTTTTTTCATTTCTCGACCTCAGCACCGTTTCTGTTTAATCAATTCTCGGCCGAAGCACCGTTCCCGTTTTCTCAATTCTCGGCCTAAGCACTGTTCCTGTTTTTCATTTCCCGGCCTAAGCACCGTTCCCTTTTTCTCAATTCTTGGCCTGAGCACAGTTCCCGGTTTTTTCAATTCTCGGACTAAGCACAGTAGATCTTTTCTCAATTCACGACCGAAGCACAGTTGCCGTTTTCTCATTTCTCGGCCGAAGCACCGTTCCCGTTATCTTATTTCTCGGCCTAAGCACAGTTCCCGTTATTTCATTTCTCGGCATAAGCGCCTTTCCTGTGTTTTAATTTCTATCTCTCTGACTTTTCACACTCACTACGTTTTATTATAGTGACTTTCACACATATTCTTTTCACTTAATGTGTTTTAAATCTTACATTTACTGAATAACGTTGAATATACATGAATAAACCCTGATTATGCTTCCTATGATGTCGTCTATTTTACGCTACCTAACCGTTAAATCAATGTCATTTTGTTAGCTAAGATGATTGCTATATTTACTAGCTCCCTGATGCCCCCTTACGCAACTTTAGTCGAGTTACTAGACTTGCAACAAGGCCCCACTTTTTTCTGTGAAAACAAGTGTAACCACAACTTCTACTCAACGGCTTCTTTTCTCGCACTTCCCGCCAGTAGCACACCCTTCCGTATTCTTGTTTACCTGATAGCTACAATCTCCAAGAGTTTAAAAGCAACATCAAATGTCATCTCTTATCTTCTTGATTCCCATTCTTCTCTTTTTACATTTTGCTCTGACGTAGCTCTCTGCACCAATTCTCCCATTATGCGCGTTAGTGGCAGTTCTGCCTTGCTTGGGGTGAGACGATTATTAAAAAAAAAACACAGTTTAGGTTTAGTTTGACACAAATTACGTATTTGAGCCTAAGTGAATATAATGAACCCGACTGGTATTCGAACTCGGCTCTTTAATTCCGAGTCGTTATCTATTTCACTGCATTTACATCCAAGCATATGGCAACTGGTATGCCTAAGCGATCACCCATCTAGGTACTGACCAGGATTTACATACCTTAACCTCTGGTGATCGTACGAGAACGGTTGTTTCATTGTGATAGGGCCGTAATCCTCGTTATCCCCAAAAGTCGTGCACTGAAACAGTTACTAAGCTTTGTCTCATCAGACACAAGCAAAAGAAATTCAGGAAGGAGACACCAAACCCACTAATAAGAGTAAGTCTTTTGTGTGCCGTGTCCCTTTGGAGTGTGGGTGATAATGGTTTTCTGCAACTCCCCATCCTAAGGAATATTTGTCCCCTACTACTCCCCTCAGTTCCATTTATACAATATATGTTACTGGATTTTTCTCTTTGCCTCTGTTACCTTCAGTATGTCCTGCGAGTGTCAAATTCTCCAAGCTGTATTTCCTCATGAGTTGTCCCTGAAATATTGATTGACTCTTTCTGATTCTAAGTTCATATGACCGCTTTGTTTTCATTATTCTCAAAACTTCCTCGTTGGTCAAATGCTCCATCCTTAACATTCTCACCATCCTTCTGTAGAACTGCATCTTTATTGTCTCAAGTCTACTCTTCATCTGTGAGTAACCCGTCTAGCATTAACTGTCACATGGAATTTACATACAGTTCGGCTCTCTTTTCTTTGTTTCGATCGACATTTTTCTATTTCTTAATACTTTTCTTAGTTTTTAGAAAATAATTGTAGAAGACTATTCGATAGATACCAATTCTTACTTACTGTCGCACAAAAGCAATAAGAAGAAGAGTGTGTTCCGCCAAACAAGAAAATTATCATTGAAACTTGTAGCTAATTAATTGGATTCAAAGATCTACATCTCGTACCAGATGATGAAATATGTAAACTTCCATTGATGAGAGGTTGGTTCCACTCGAATATATTCCAACGAATCTCTGTTTTGTGGAACCGACTCCCAAGAGGATGCTTCCTCGATCAATAAAATAACCTGTTCAAGTTTAGGATCAACCGTTATCTTCCCCACATATCTCCATAAAAAGTTTTCCTTACTCCGTATACGAGCGGTTCTTGGGTCTTCTAGAGGATGAATATCATCTTAAACTTATTTATAAATATATATATTTGTCTGTGTATGTGTGTGTGTCTGTGTGTGTGTCCGTTAACTATAGACTACGAAACGGCTGAACCGATATTCTTGTAAATTTACACAGTTGTACTATAAGCGTCTGCGAGTGTTCTTAGCCAGGTTTTATGTCAAGGCACCCCCGATAAATATCGATAATCGAAAAAATCGTGTTATAGAAGAAGTGGTTCGATTTTAATCAAATTTGATACACTCATAGATAAAGACATCAGAAACGATATTCAGAAGTTTCAAGATTGCAGTTCTTACAATAGTGCAGAAAATCGATAATATATATATATATATATATATATATATATATATATATATATATATATATATATAAAAGGCAAGATGTTTGTGTGTGTGTGTGTCTGTTTATCTGCCTGTATATCTGTATTTTTTTTTCACCCCTTTTATTTTAGTTTTTGCTTCGGTTTTGGCTCTAAGTAGGTATAATTGTAGTTCTTAGCCTCAGCCATGATACCATTTACTCAGAGGACTTATTTAGCCTTCAAAATTCATCTCACGACGAAAATAACTTATTTGATATCGATACCAGGAAATCAAAATTTGACTTACATCTATTCATTTTTCTTTCAGTCTACGGTTTCGCTTTAACTGGAAACAACTATTGCTTTTTAGTCTTTATTGCCAACGTCCAAAGAGTCTGAGCTCCAGGACCATGGATTAGTTTTAAAGCTTTCATTATACTCGAGCAACGCCGGGCTATACTGCTAGTTGTAAAAATAAAAATAAAAGTAAAAAATAACGAGCGTGTATAAATAGAAGGCAGAGGTGGGAGTGGAAGTGATGGTAAAAAGACACACCTTTACAATGGATAGATATTTGTGGAGAACCATGATCGCCCATGACTTGGATGGGCACGGCACCTAGAAAAAAAGTTCTACTATGAGACAGGCCTCACATAAGAGACATGACAAAGCTGATTCCGACTAACAATTCATTGTTTCTATTTTCGGGGTTCGTAGTCTGTTAGTCTAAACGCCAAGGAAGGAAGGAAGGAAGGAAGGAAGGAAGGAAGGAAGGGAGAACAATCTCAGCGCTGACAGTTAAAAATATACCGAGTATTATTGTAGCTTAAGAGACGGAAGTAAATATATTTCTGAAAATAAAGCCCCGTTTCTCTTAAGTGTACGTGTGACGACGACGACACGTCTCGGTGCAATTAAGTACGGGTGGGGAAGCGGGTAAACATCTGTTTGCGTGGGCGTCATTTTATCTCACAGCGGTTGGCATTACCTTCCCTATTCAACCAGAAACAATTTCGGAAATCCTTTGTCAGTTTACTGATCTTTCTTTTCTATAAATCATCATTCACAAGCCAGGACGTTTCTCTGCCTGTCTGTCTTATTCATTTTTAACGTTCTTTCTTTTCCAATTTCTTTTTCTTCCGATTCTTCTTCGTCTACTTTTTTTTTGTCTTCTTCCTCTACTAAATTTTTTCTTCTGTTTCTTTCTTTACCTTCGCCTTCATCTGTTCCTCCTCACCTCACCCCCAGTTTCTTCTGATTCGTCTTTTTCTTTTTCACCTGCTCTTCCGATTTCTTTTCTACCTCCTCCTCTTTAATCTATTTTTACCTTCTGTTTTTTCTTTTTCTTTTTCGCCTCCTCCGCCTTTTTCTTTTTTCGTCTGTTCCTCCTCCTTTATCTTTTTCGCCTCCTCCTCTTTTTTCTTTTCCCCCTCCCCGCTATTTTTTTCTTTTTTCGCCTCCTCCTTTTTCTTTTCCCCCTCCCCGCCATCTTTTTCTTTTTGCCTCCTCCTCCTCCTTTTTCTTTTTCACCTCCTCCTCCTTTTTCTTTTTTCGCCTCCTCCTTCTTTTTCTTTTCCCCCTCCCCGCTATATTTTTCTTTTTTTCGCCTCCTCCTTCTTTTTCTTTTTCCTCCCTCCCCGCTATATTTTCTTTTTTCGTCTCCTCCTCCTTTTTCTTTTTCACCTCCTCCACCTGTTACTTTTTTCTTCTTCCTCTTCCTTTTTCTTTTTCGCCTCCTCCTCCTTTTTTTTCGCCTCCTCCGCTTTTTTTCTTTTTTCGTCTTTTCCTCCTCCTTTTTCTTTTTCGCATCCTCCTCTTCTTTGTTCTTTTTTCACCACCTGCTCCACTTCTTTCTTTTTTTTTTTTCGCCTTCTCCTTCTGTATCTTTTTTTGCCTTCTCTTTCTTCTTTGTTAATCGTTTTCTTCTTATCCAGATACTTATTCTCCTCCCTCTTCTCCCCTTCTTCTTACTTTCTTCTTTCTTACACATTTCCCTTTTCTTTACTTCAATTCAACTTTTATTTCTTTCTCTTCCTTTCTCTTTCTTTTTCTCTCACTTTTCGATTCTTCAGTTGTTTTTTTTCGTCTGATCCTATTTATTCCCCATCTGTTTCTTTTGTTTCTTTCCTTTTTTGCCAATTTCCTTCTCTCATCTTTTGATTCCCCTCCATAGTTGTTTCGAGGTTTTTCTATTTTTTCCTTGTACTCATCATCATCCTCTACTCTCTTCTTCTTCTTTCAAATGAAAGCATTAAACTGATTCTTGTATGTCTTTCCACTTATATAAACAACTAGCAGTATAGCCCGGCGTTGCTCGGTGTAATGAAAGCTTTAAAACTAATCCATGGTCCTGGAGCTCAGACTCTTTGGACGTTGGAACGAAACACTAAAAAGCAATAGTTGTTTCCAGTTAAGGCGAAACCGTAGACTTAAAGAAAAATGAATGGATGTAAGTCAAATTTTGATTTCCTGGTATCGATATCAAATAAGTTATTTTCGTCGTGAGATGAATTTTGAAGGCTAAATAAGTCCTCTGAGTAAATGGTATCATGGCTGAGACTAAGAACTACAATTATACCTACTTAAAGCCAAACCTGAAGCAAAAACTAAAATAAAAGGGCTGAAAAAATACAGACATACAGGCAGATAAGCAGACACACAAACATCTTGCCTTTCATATATATATATATATATATATATATATATTATCGATTTTCTGCACTATTGTAAGGACTGCAACCTTGAAGCTTTTGAATATCGTTTCTTACGTCTTTGTCTATGAGTGTATCAAATTTGATTAAAATCGAACCACTTCTTCTATAACACGATTTTTTCGATTATCGATATTTATCGGGGGTGCCTTGACACAAAACCTAGCTAAGAACACTCGCAGACGCTTATAGTACAACTGTGTAAATTTACAAGAATATCGGTTCAGCCGTTTCGTAGTCTATAGTTAACGGACACACACACACACACACACACACACACACACATACACACACAGACAAAGTCCCATTTATAAATAAGTTTAGATTTAGATATTTATTTTTTTACATCAACTCTTATTTTGGAAATTTAATATTTCGCTTGAATATATTTTCATTTGAAATCAAGAAAATCCGAAATTAAACAAAAATGGTTACAATATATGGAAGAAAAAAAAATTCGTCAGATATATAACTGACGCCAAAAGGGTATGAGTAGATGTTGGAATTGTGGTGGTCTCATATGTTCTGTACTCATAGAATACGGCAAGATAAACACATTTCTTTATTGTAAAAAAAAAAAAAAGGTCGCAGAATGAAAATTTAATCAAAGCAATAAAATAATTTCAAAAAATCAGTCTTTTTGGCTGTAATATTTTCTTTTGCAACTTTCTCTAAACAGAATTAAGATTTTCATTTAATCCGATTACTCGAACATTTTTTCCGCAGTAAAACATTTTAAAGGAAAGAGCAAATCAGAATTATTTTCTTTTAGAAAATTCATTTCATCCTTTTTCCAAAAATTAAAGGAATTAATCTCAGAATAAGTTTTTGTTATTGCTAATAACTGATTGATTTGCGTTTACGACTGATAAATCTTTTGTAAGTTATTTAAAGCCAGAAAATATTTTTAGATTGTAAGAATTTTTTTACTTTAATTAACCTAAAATGGTTTGATAAACCATGAAAAAGAAAAAATCAATCGATCAATTAATAAATGCGAATGAGTTTTTATTCAATCTATATGCGTTGTAGTGCAGTGGATATCGGCTTGGAACGAGAAATCGAGGAGCCGAGTTCGAATTCCAGTTGAATTCCTTGCATTCACGTACACACAAATACCCTAGGGAAAGGTATTAGTCCATCTCTTCCCTCCAGTTATGGGTGAAATAACAAGAAAGATTGGGTTTATAGCCTTAGTTGGCAACCAGTCTACCGCAGAAAGTAATGGCAACCTACTGCCCAGTCAGTCATGTCTCTTTCGAGACATGATCGCCCAAGCGTGTATCCTGTATGGCACTTAACTGACTGATATATAAAATTCTGTGGCTTCAAGTGTCTACTTTTCAGTTTGAGAGAATTATAAACAAATCACAAGGCCAAACCATACAAACTGTTGGAATTTAGCTCCAGAAATAAATATTTACGCATGGTCAGTTGTATGTTGCATACCAAGAGTCTTCTTCTTCATGTACCGTGTCCATTCAGGACGTAGGTAATCATGGACTTCCACTTGGCTCTGTCTCTTATCGTTCTCAATAATTTTTCTCTTGGTATCTCTTCTAAGCCCCGCTCCGTCAACCATTTGCTCAGACCTAACAAGTACGTCTCGCGCTGCTTTCCACTGTCTCTCCTTCCATTTATCCGACCTGTGAGTATCAAGTTCTCCAAGCCTTCCTTCCTTATTACGTGTCCCAGGAACCTCATTTGTTTCTTCCTGATATTTATCATCAGTTTTCTTCTCGTTTGCATCCTTGCCAACAGCTCATCGCTGCACACATGCTCCGTCCATTCTGTAAAACCACATTTCTGCTGCCCCAAGCTCCTCCTTCATCTTTGATGAGATCGTCCAGCATTAACTTTCACACAGAAGGACAGATATCACATAGCGATCCAGCACTCTTTTCTTTGTTTCTAATGAGATTTTCATGTTCTTCAGTACTCTGGCTAGCTTCTGAAATGCGTCTTTGGCCATGCTAATGCGTCTTTGGTTCTCCGTGTCGCATTTTCCATCCTCTGTCAAAACACTTCCCAGGTCAAGAGTAAAAAACCCTTAAAAATTATTCTTCGCTGTTAAAAACGAAAAAATATTGTTTCCCATGAAATGCGATAAAATTACAGTAAAGAAATTATTAAACTGCGAAGTAGGATTTTTGTCAAGTTTTTTCCAAACAAATCAGATTCTTCAAACTTCTTCGATTGGTTTGTGAAGTTAAACAAAACGTAGAGCTTGTAAATCTTGGCAAACAACGTTAGCGATAACTTCAACAATGTTAAACACTGTGATGATTTCAAAACACATCAACGAGTTAAAAAACATAATAATAATAATTCCAGTCTTTAAGAATATATCAATCCTTTCTAAGTGACTTCATAAAATATTCCGGAAAAGGTAAATGTTCGTTTTAGATGCCGACGGCTTTTCCCCCTTCAAATTTATCCAAAATAGCATTATTTCTGTGCAAATGTATATGCTGAACACAAATCAACAATTAGTTATTGAAGAAACTTACTTTTTTTGCTTTGAAACTCCATAAAAAAACGAACTATATCTCGCATTTTTTCTCTTCCGTAACTCTCACGAAGTCATCTAATTAACTGTAGAATGACGTTCTACGTAGGCAGCAATTTTCTGTCGAATTTTGGTCGATTTTCAAGTGTGTGTGTGTCCGTTACCTATAGACTCCGAAACGGCTGAACCGATTTTCTTGAAAATTTACACAGTTGTACTATAAGCGTCTGCAAGTGTTCTTAGCTAGTTTTTGTGTCGAGGTACCCCCGATAAATATCGAAAAACGATAATCGAAAAAATCGGGTTATAGAAGGAATGGTTCGATTTTAATCAAATTTCATACACTCATAGACAAAGACATAAGAAACGATATTCAGAAGTTTCAAGGTTGCAGTTCTTACAATAGTGCAGAAAATCGATAATATATATATAATAGGCAAGATGTTTGTGTGTGTGTGCCTGTTTATCTGCCTGTATTTGTATTTTTTCAACCCTTTTATTTTAGTTTTTGCTTCGGGTTTGGCTCTAAGTAGGTATAATTGTAGTTCTTAGTCTCAGTCATGATACCATTTACTCAGAGGACTTATTTTGCCTTGAAAATTCTGTTTACGACGAAAAAACTTATTTGATATCGATACCTGGAAATCAAAATTTGACTTACATCCATTCATTTTTCTTTAAGTCTACGGATTCGCTTTAACTGGAAACAACTATTGCTTTTTAGTGTTTCGTTCCAACGTCCAAAGAGTCTGAGCTCCAGGACCATGGATTAGTTTTAAAGCTTTCATTACACCCGAGCAACGCCGGACTATACTGCTAGTAATGAATATATTCTTGACAAAGAAATTTAAACTCCTTTATATCTGAATTTCCTTGTAAAGGCAATCTATCGGGGGCTGTCGCCAATAGGCCAAAGCATGGAAAGTCTTTTGTTGTTGTTACCACATAACTCTGTACAACCTTCTGCATTGAAGATGATTTATGTACTAAAAAGAAAACCTCTGCTTTGCCCTGAGAGAAATCATGAAACGTGTTTACTTGGCAGAGCATCCCAACGGTATCATAGGAAACTGGGAATGTATTATCCACTTGTATTTAAACAGGATTTTATACCCGTTTCAAAAAACGACTTTACTTTCCAAAGACATTTTTTTTTCTATTTACGTCTATCCAAATTCGTTCGCTTCTATAAACTCTGTAAGTCATTTCTTTTTCATTTTCTGATCTTCTTCTCTGTGCCCTGTCCCTTCAGGACGTATGCAATCATGGCTTTCCACGTTTCCCTATCATTGGTGGCTCTGAGCACGCCTTCTCTTGTTACACCATGCAATCCTCGTTCCGTCATCCACCTGATTAGGTCCTTCAAATATGTTATCCGTTGCTTTCCCCTGTCTCTTTTGCCCTCTATCTGGCCTGTTAGTATCAGATTCTCCAAGCCCTCCTTCCTCACTGCGTGTCCCAGGAACTTCAGCTGATGCTCAGTATTAATTTCCTTTTTGTTTCCATTATTTCCAAGACCTCATCATTGCTCACATGCTCGATCCATTTTATCTTTATACGGATAGGATCTATTAAACAAATAGTTCAAAATTCAGTAACGAGGCAATTTCTTATTGGTGATATAAGACAAAAATAAGCAGTTACCAGGTATGTATGTTAGTGGGTTGTGGTGCAGTGGATAACGGCTCGGAACAAGAAATCGGGGAGCCGAGTTCAAATTCTACTTAAATTTCCTGCATTCACTTACGTGCAATTATCCTTGAGAAAGTTATTAATCCGTTTCTTCTCTTTAGTTATGGGTTAAATAACAGGACATATTGGGTTCTATAACCATCTGCACAGTCAGTCATCTCTCTTTCGAAATGATCGCCCAAGCGTGTATCACGTATGGTACTTAACTGACTGACGTTAGTCTCGCTGTGTGTTTATTGTACACGATTTTTTTTTTATCATTTCACCCCAAACAAGGCATTAAAAGCACTGCGACGCAAGGGGTTTATTGGATGCTAGAGAATAAGAAAAATACTATTGTAAAGAGAGAACAATAAAAGGACAATAATTAAGAAGACCAAAGATAATCATTGACACTGCATTGAAATTTTTGACGATGAAAGTTGACTGGGAAGCAAGAAGCCGGAAGAGTTTCGCAGGCGAGAAGTGCGATAGAAGACACCGTTAGCATAGTATTTATTTTGTATGTTCTTTTTATTATACATGGTTGGTATATGCATGAAGTCAGAATGCATAGTTGCTAGCAAAAGAGACTGCCCAAATTTTAAGTTAAACATTGGGAACGTCAGAATCAAGGAGGTACAGAAACTCAATTATCTGAATAATATAGTAATAGACGACGGAAAGATGTCCGAAAGTGTATAGAAATTTAGAAATATGCCTTTCAGTAAGTAAGCAATGTATTAAGAGATAGGAAAAAGTTCTTAGAAAAACGGGGCAGGGTAGAAAGATCTTATATAATCTTTCATCTCCTGTATGAAGGTGCATGTTAGAAAATCTTAAAGGGCAAAGTTATATATATATATATATATATATATATATATATATATATATATAGTACTATGCAAAAGTATTCGGACAAGAACTTTTTTATCTTTTATGAGGCATCAAAATAAAGTTTAAAATCACCCCTGTTCTAACACTTTTGCACACTACCGGTAGTGTGCAAAAGTATTAAGACAGGGGTGATTTTCCTAAAAACTTCACTATAATTCAAATGCAGGGTGAAAAGCCAAAACTTTGTAAGAAATATTTAACTAAAAAGGAAAAAGAAGGAAGGCTTCGGAATTTGAATTGGCTCCCACAAAGCCCTGATCTTAGTCCTATTGAACATCTATGGGATATTTTGGATAAAATAATTGATAAATCTAATGTTATATCGCAAGACACACTTTGGGACCAAATACAAGCTGCTTGGCAGGAGATAGCATTAGATACATTGAAGAAGCTTGTGATGTCAATGCCTGACAGAATGAAGGCTGTCATCAAAGCAAAAGGCTATTATACTAAATATTAAATTTATTTTGTAACAAATATTTTTTCTTCTTAAAGCATTTGTTGAGTAAATCAAATCAAATAACTTTAATTAAATTGTTTGTTTTCTGTCAATATGCCTCTTAAAAGATAAAATAGTTCTTGTCATAATAATTTTACACAGAACTATATATATATATATATATATATATATATATATACGGTTCTACCGAAGAATACTCTATGAACAGAACATGTTAGTACCGATAATTTTTTAACAAGAGACTACGAAAATTTCTGGAACAGATGATGAGGCAATAAGACGTAGCTAATTTAATAGTCATAGAACACATTAAAAGTAAGAGAAACAGAAGAAATTTGAATGACTTAGTTGAAGAATTGATGACAGAAAAGGGATAAAGAAGCCTAACAAATGGAAAAGAGGTAAGCGATTAGAAGTTATGGAGAGCCATAACTGTTGATATTCAGAAAAAATGGTCTGTGAAGGTGAATTTGATTTTAAATAGATTTGAAGAAACAGAGACATATAGATAGTGACAGTTGTATCTCTTTATCTATCGATATTGATAGATATGAAATAAGACCAAGATAGATAGATATAAATATACTGAGATGGATGCAAAAATTGCATCTATCTATCTATCTATCTATCTATATATATATATATATATATATATATATATATATAGATAGATAGATAGATAGATAGATAGATAGATATAAATATACTGAGATGGATGCAAAAATTGCATCTATCTATCTATATATATATATATATATAGATAGATAGATAGATAGATAGATATAAATATACTGAGATGGATGCAAAAATTGCATCTATCTATCTATATATATATATATATAGAGAGAGAGAGAGAGAGAGAGATCTATACATCTATTCTTATCTATAAATTTCTATATATATACATTTATTTATCATTATATATCTCTAACAATACATCTATCTATCATGATATATCTATACATGTATCTCTATATATCGATTTCTGTACATCTATAGAGAGAGATATAGAAATAGATTGAGACAGGAACTGATAGATATTAACAATGACAGAGATATTCTGAGAATAGTTTGAGCCAGTTTAGGGTTAAATGGACACAGTAATTAACACTGCCTGATGACTATTAGGGGTTAGGGTGTGTCTACTTTACTACACCCTGTCAACATCCGACTTTACATGTGGTACATCATCATATGTATGCGTAAAACTTCCAAAATGTTCCAACTTCCTGTTTATGGATATAAAGCTCTCTTTCGTGTATGGTACCGACTCTTTTATGTCGGCCCGACCACTCATGTAATTGGAGGGCCCTGTACAGGTGGAAAGAGATACTTACAAGTAAAGTGCATGACTGCATCTGTTCTTCATTACAGGAAGCACGCTATTAACAGTATATCAGAGCTGCGAACCTTTAACTCGCCTTTCCTGTGGCTTGGACAAATTTCGCGCTAAGAAAGTTTGTTTCCTCCTGTGTTGAATAAACATATGTCTAGAGACAGAATATATCTTGCCGAACAGCTTGTTGTCCCTTCATGGCTTCCCTTCGTTATTGCCAGTGTTTGTCTACAGTCAGTTGAGTGCCATACGTGATACACGCTTGGGCGATCATGTCTCGAAAGCGACATGACTGACTGGGCAGAAGATTATCCCGCAGTAGGTTGCCATTGCTTTCTACAATAGACTGGTTGCCAGCCAAGTCTATAGAACTCAGTCTGTCACTTTATTTGACTCATAGCTAAAAAGGGAAGCCATGTATTATATTAGTATATAGTAATAAGTGGGGGATCAGTTTTATATTGTTATGAAGTAATAAACTGATCCACCACTTTATGCCCAGTAGAGGCCTTAATCATATGTTCAACTATTATATTCAGTCAGTCAGTTAAGTGCCATACGTGATACACGCTTGGGTGATCATGTCTCGAAAGAGACATGACTGACTGGGCAGAAGATTATCCCGCAGTAGGTTGCCATTGCTTTCTCTGGTAGACTGGTTGCCGACCAAGGCTATAGAACCCAATCTGTCCTGTTATTTAACCCATAACTGGAAGGAATAGACGGATTAATACCTTTCCCAAGGGTATTGACTTATTCCTGATCAAAGAGTTGAAAAGTATGTAAGTAGTCTGAATGTCTATATGGCCTCTTCGAACGATCGTAGATATATATGTATTGTGTCGCAAGAGAACTGCTTCGAAGGATACTGTGGATTTGATGTACCATTTAAATTAATTTTAAATTATTCTCAAAACTCTAGAATCGAGTTAATAATAAATTGAGTATTCCATCTAATTATGAGGTTGACGTCCCCATCTTTAACAAATTTGTTTTTTTTATCTATATAAATCATAACATCTTTATTCAATCAACACATTGTAACTGTTTTTTTTTCTGTCATCTTTTATCTAAATTTTATGTTCTATCACATTTAGAATTTTCCACCATAACTACAATCTTACACTGTTTTTGTCAAGAGTTAACCGTTATCTTCCTCTTCTATCCACATAAACTACCCCTTAATGTAACCGTCTACCTCTAGTAGCCCACTCTCCTTCTACAGAGTGAATCTTACTGTGAAAGTAAATGTTCCCTTTATTTATTGCTTGTCAGAATCTTAGTTATATAAATCCATAGCATCATTATTCAGCCATTAAAGTATTTAACAAGAATATATAGGTTTGCCTATCGTCCGGTTCACACACCTTCCCGTTTTATTTTTGTTTGTTTTTGTTTTTTGTTTTTGTTTTTTTTAACAGGAAAAGGGGTGTAAACTTTTTGCCTGTTTCTGATTCATTCTAAAGTCTTTTTTTTTCTCTTTTTACTGTGGTTTTTTTTATTTTTTTTATTTTTTTACTGCATTTTAGTGAGATTATCGCCTTGTTTGGAGTGAATTGATAAAAAATAATTACCGATGGCTTTTGTGAGCCTTCGACACCTTTCTGTAAAATACTGTATTCCATTCGTAGAAGAATTTTGGTCTGAATTCAAGTAATATTTTGAGGAATTTTTCGGTATTATAGGCTTTTTCAAACCACTAATTGTACAAATCGTTTCTTTCATTCTGTTCAATTTTCTTATTGTGCACAGTGGATAACGGCTCTCAACGTGAAATCGATATTCTAGTTGAATTCCTTACATTCACTTACGGAACAATACCTTTCTCAAGATATTGATCCGTTTCTTCTCCAGCTATGGGTTAAATAGCAGGACAGATTCTGAAGTCTTGGTTGGCAACCAGTGTACTACGGAAAATAATTTCAATCTACTGTAGGAAAATATTCTGCCCAGTCAGTCATATCTCGTAGAGACATGATCGTTCATGCTTCTATCACATGTGGCACTTAACTGACTCGTTCTTATTTCTAAGCTAGAAAAAATGACTAGTGATTTAAAGCATTTCTTTGCGTTACATCCATCTGAAGCAGTCAGGTTTTCTTCATTTTAAAGACTTATTCATTTTCCAAATTTGCAACAATTATGTGCGTTGTAGTGCAGTGGATATCGGCTCGGAATGAGAAATCGGGGAGCCGAGTTCGAATTCCAGTTGAATTCATTGCATTTATTTACGCGCAAATACCCTTGGGAAAGGTATTAATCCGTCTCTTTCTTCCAGTTATGTGTTAAATAACAGGACAGACTAAGAGATATGAAAAAACGAAATCAAAACTTCAAACCAATTTTGTTACTGAAGTCACTTGCTGTGTTAGGGAATGCTGGATGTGCATTGTGGTGCATTGGATATCGGCTCGGAACGAGAAATCCGGGAGTCTAGTTCGAATTCCAGCTAAATTCATTGCATTCATTTACGCGCAAATACCCTTGGGAAAGGTATTAATCCGTCTCTTTCTTCCAGTTATGTGTTAAATAACAGGACAGACTAAGAGATATGAAAAAACGAAATCAAAACTTCAAACCAATTTTGTTACTGAAGTCACTTGCTGTGTTAGGGAATGCTGGATGTGCATTGTGGTGCATTGGATATCGGCTCGGAACGAGAAATCCGGGAGTCTAGTTCGAATTCCAGCTAAATTCATTGCATTCATTTACGCGCAAATACCCTTGGGAAAGGTATTAATCCGTCTCTTTCTTCCAGTTATGTGTTAAATAACAGGACAGACTAAGAGATATGAAAAAACGAAATCAAAACTTCAAACCAATTTTGTTACTGAAGTCACTTGCTGTGTTAGGGAATGCTGGATGTGCATTGTGGTGCATTGGATATCGGCTCGGAACGAGAAATCCGGGAGTCTAGTTCGAATTCCAGCTAAATTCATTGCATTCATTTACGCGCAAATACCCTTGGGAAAGGTATTAATCCGTCTCTTTCTTCCAGTTATGTGTTAAATAACAGGACAGACTAAGAGATATGAAAAAACGAAATCAAAACTTCAAACCAATTTTGTTACTGAAGTCACTTGCTGTGTTAGGGAATGCTGGATGTGCATTGTGGTGCATTGGATATCGGCTCGGAACGAGAAATCCGGGAGTCTAGTTCGAATTCCAGCTAAATTCATTGCATTCATTTACGCGCAAATACCCTTGGGAAAGGTATTAATCCGTCTATTCCTTCCAGTTATGGGTTAAATATCAGGACAAATTGGGTTCTATAGCCTTGGTCAGCAACCAGTCTACCGCAGAAAGCAATGGCAACATACTGCGGTATAAATTTTCTGCCCAGTCAATCATGTCTCTTTCAAGACATGATCGCTCAAGCGTGTATTACGTATATCACTTAACTGACTGACTAACCGTACATACTACAGTACAATGCGAGTTTTTATGTTCAGTTTTTTTTTTCAAGCAAATTTTGGGGGTCACACAATACACAGGTGATTTTTTGAAGAGGTTAAAAGTCATGCATGTTCAGTAAAAGATTGCAATGTACACAGATAAATTTATTTCCGTCTGAGCTAAAATTTCTGCATTTTCGGTGACCGTTACATGGTTTAGGTACCTCCAAAAACTCGCTAAAATCAGCATAAAACAGCATAGTATGATTAAAAAAGCCCCAAACTTAAAACAAACTTTTTTTCCACCAAAATGTTTATATTATTATTAAGAAGAAAGATCAAGGTAATTTTTAATTATTTTTTTAAAATTTTTAATCCCTCATATAACATTTTCGAAATTTTATCAAAAATTTTTGTTTTGATTTGAGTTAGCGGTTAAACAAACGTTTTACAATGAAAAACGTAATGATTGCATCACCCACTTTTTTTCGGTGACAAACACATTAATTTGGAAATTCACGCAAAAATCAAATAATTGTCGGATTTTAATGAAACTTTCAGTTCTTATTCACAAATGAATGAAATTCTTTTTGAAATTATTATTTTTTAAAAATCTTGGTAAATATATATATATATATATATATATATATATATATATATATATATATTAACTCTATTATCCCCCTTTCCACGTAAATCCATGAAATTTTAATACATTTTAGTTGGTCGGTAAACTTTTTTTTATTAGTTAAACGCAGGTCTCATTAGAGAATAAAAATCATCTAATTTTTATTTATTTTAAATTTAGCATCACTATCCAAAAATCTGGTCCGAAGAGTAAAATAAAAAAAAATCTACTAAAACTCTGATATAATTTAATTTGATAAGGTTTTAATTGCTGGAATAAATAATAATAATTAAGGACATTATAGTCTAAAGAAAAAAAATCGATTACTAATAAAATTTTGAAAGAAATGTTTTCATTTTTTTATTATTATAATAATTCATAAAGTTTTAAAAATATTTTAAAAGTCTTTTAAAGAACTGTTGCCTTTATTTTTTTAGGTTAAGAATTGATAATTATATTGCCTATCGAAAATTGAAAAATTTGATAAAAACCGTTTTCCACAAATATTTTTAAAATAATTTAAACTTTCTTTTTGTGCATTTGATGACGTTTCTTTTTCTTGTATATTACTTTCTATGTGCAAATTAAAAGGTCAGAGTTTCCTCCCTTACCCGAAAAGAAATGAGGACAATTTTGTTGTTTATGAACGTCCGACTTTATTTTATCTCTAATCAAGAAATTTTCAACACGATCTTGATTTACAACGCGTACTAGTAAAAAAAAAATCAATTTTTTTTAAAAATCATTTCACCCCCAGCAGGGGGTGAAATGATTAAAAAAAAAAATGATTAAAAAAAATGATTTTAAAAAAATGATTAAAAAAAAAACTGCCACTGTTGCGCAGGGGGTTACACTGAGTCGGGGAAGTGATGAGAAAAGGGTGGTTAGATATAGGAAATGTCAGAAGGAGGGTGATAGACGGGTAAGGGTACCGAGAATGAGGGTTGGGTAGATGGTGAGAGTGTTTGAGAGAATAGATGCAAGTTAGTGTGTTAGGCGGTGTCTATTGACCTTACATTTAAACTCCTGGAGGTTGTAGCCGTCGGGGAAGCAGTCTTGTGGAAGGGAATTCCACAGTCGGGAAGTGCGAGAAAAGAAACTGATGGAGTAGAAGTTGCGGTTGCATTTTATCGGTTTCACTGTAAAAGGATGGGATCTAGTTGTGATTAAGAAATAGTTTTATTCTAAATTTCACGCTATAAATAAGTAATACTTGTGTAAATCAGGTCAATTTAACATAAATTTGCTAATTTTCCAAAAATAATGTGTCACAGATGTATATTTTATTTTTGCAAGCATTTTATAACCGAGAATTAACTTTTGTTTACAAATATGTGTCAATCGCTCCAAGATGGCGGAAATCTGCACTTTCTCTTGTAGATGTGGCCAGCTTGTTAGCCTTTTCAGTTTACAAGGAATCTAAATCTTTGTATCAGATCTTTTACCGTAAGTTTTTTTCTCTTCATTTTGGGATAGCTTTGTAGAATAAAGAATGCAGACCATTTATTTTACTTTTTATTATTTTATATTTATAAAATATGTCAAGTGTGATACTCAGTACTGCAATACATGTATGCGAATATTGCCCAGAAGCTAGGATTGCATTATACACGAATTCTATTAAAAAATCAGTATTTTTTTTACATAAGAATAAACCATCGCACTATCAATTTATACACGACTATATACGGTAGATTTGGTTCTACAGAAAGATGTTGAGGATATCATGGACCGAGCATAAGAGCAACGACAAGGGGTTGGAGAGGATGCAAACAAGAAGAAAACTTATATTTAGAATCAGGGAGAGACAGCTAAGCTTTCTGGGACAGGCGCAGCGGGATTTGGGAGAGATAGCAAGAAGAAAATTATTAAGAGCGATAAGGGGCAGGGGCAAGTGGAAGCCCAAGATCACCTACGTCCTGAAAGGACACGGCACATACAAAAAATTAACTATTTATTTTTTGTATCAAAGTCCTGCCCTTTCTTCGACCTGAGTACAACGGCAGGCAGATAACCCAGGCAACTAATGGTAACTTTTTTTAAAACATAAGGAATTTTTCTTGCCTCCTCATAACCCTTCTGGGACTGTGGCAGCAACTTCCTTACGGGAAGTTAAGGGTGGGTATCTGCCGTAGAGTCGAAGCTAAGAAGTAAATCTAGATTATAGCTAGTGTAGCGACGGAGCGCTTCATCAATGCGGAAATTTTAAGAAAAATTAAAAAAAAGCACACATACAATCAGACACAGACATCAGAAAGAAATTTCTTGGAAATCTAGTGAGGAAAGCGAGCTTAGAATATCTGACGCACAAAAGACATATCTAAAGCAAAGAGGACACTGGGCTGCCGTCCTTAAAAATAAAGGTGATTAAATCTTTGGTAAATATTTAGATAATTGCTAGTCTACAACCTAACTCGGTGCTTTCTGCGATGTGACATCTCAGAAAGACTCACTTCCTGCATCTATTTTCTCAGGACTATTGAGCAGCTTACGGCCATATCACGTTGAAACACCGGCTTTCGAACGATCACCGAAGTAAAATAACGTCAAACCTGGTCAGTACCTAGATGGGTAACCCCTTGGAAATACCAGGTGCTGTAAATTTCCTCCCCCACCCCAGCTATGAGTTAATTAGTAAGACTTAAATGAATAAACAGTTATCTCCCACAAAAATAAAATTCTTACAAAAATATTTTCCAGGTTTAAATAACCTGCAATGGTTGATAAACCGTAGAAAACAAATCAGACTGTCAGGACCATCGAGAGAGTGAACTGGTTCAAGTTACGCCATAGGACCGGCCAGCAAAGTATCTTCCGCTCCATCGTTCACCGCCGTGTTTGTTGGATCGGTCAAGTTCTGCAACAACCTGATGACCAGCCTCACTAGAATCACCTACCAGTTCGAACAATCATTTGAGGACAGTTAAAAAGGAAAAAAAAATTAAAAATATTGTTTACCGTGAAATGCTAGAAAAATTAAACTAAAGAAATTTTAAAGCGCAAAGTAGGGGTTTTGTCAGGTTTTTTTCCAAACAAATCAGCTTCCTCAAATTTCTTCGATTGGTTTGTGAAATTAAACGATACGTAGTGTTTGTAAATCTTGGCAAAAAACGTTAGCGATAATTTCAACAATACTAAACACTGTGATGATTTCAATACACGTCAGTGAAATGAAAAAAATTTCCAGTCTTTCAAAATATACCTCTGCTTTCTAAGTGACTTCATAAAATATTCTGGAAAATTTTAATCTTTTTTTTTCTTTTTTTGATTTTCCTAGTGAATTTCTATATGATGTTTCCAGCGGCTGCATGATTTGCCGCTAGAAGAACCTCATCCGCCTGGACCTCCATCAGATCAATCTGGCGGTGGAAGATGTTCCGACACTCAGCCAAGACCTTGAGACCTGTACAAGCAAGGTGGTCTGCGTGGGCTAAACGCATTCATGACATGAGAATTAAGCAGGTAAGCAATACTTTAGTTTGTTTTTATATGCTTTCTAGCAAAATGTAACTAGAGAGTCGCTAAAAAATGAGCACCCAAATGAAAAAAAATGCCTGAAACTTAATAAGAAGAAAGTTTTATTGTTCAAATTTTTGTGCAAAAGCAAAAAAAAAAAATGTCTAAAAGAACTTCATTATATAAAAATTGCTGCCTGTTTATGAAAACTTCCCGGACTTACTTTCAAATGAATGAAGTTATTTTGGACATGTTTCTTTTTCAGAAAATCTTTCTATATTTTTTTTTTTTACATCTTAACTACCACTTATTTAAATTTATGAAATTTCGAGATATTCAGTTTTGTCCAACTTAACTTTATATTAGTTACATACTGAAATATTTTGAAAGTTTGAATCATATATATATATATAACTGTAAATTTGTTGTTGAACACGTCTCGAAAAACCTGCCGAGTACAAACGCGGAGGGGAAAAAATGGTAACAAAAAAAGAAACGAACTAAGCACCTGAACATTAGTCAAAGTACTAGTCGAAAAAAAAACCCGAGACGAGTAACGTAACAAGTAGAGCAAACATAGTAAGTAGCTAAACTAGAGAGCCAACGAACCTACCAAGGTTTCACCAAATTGGATCTTCAGGGAAAGTTGGAGCTCTAGGTTAGCTACTTACTATATATATATATATATATATATATATATATATATCAGTCAGTTAAGTGTCATACGTGATACACGCTTGGGCGATCATGTCTCGAAAGAGACATGACTGACTGGGCAGGAGATTATCCCGCAGTAGGTTGCCATTGCTTTCTCTGGTAGACTGGTTGCCGGCCAAGGCTATAGAATCCAATCTCTCCTGCTATTTAGCCCATAACTGGAAGGAATAGACGGATTAATACCTTTCCCAAGGGTATTTGTGCGTAAGGAAATACAATGGATTCAACTGGAATTCGAACTCGGCTTCCCGGTTTCTCGTTCCGAGCCGATATCCACTGTACCACAACGATACACGTATATAAATTTCGAGATATTCAGTTTTGTACCACTTAAAGTTTATATTAGTTAAATACTGAAATACTTGTAAAATTTAAATCATTATTTTTTTGTTTTTGCTTTCATAAAACGGGATTCCAGTTTATAAAACTAAAACATTGTAAAATTATACAAAGCTTTTAACTTCCTTTATGAATAAGATATATTATCAACATTATTGTCTTATGAGAAAAAAATTTTTTTTCGATGAATTATGACTTATAAGATTTTCTTTATTTACATTAAGTTCAAAAAGAAAATTAATCTGTGAAGTTTTAAATCGTTTAAATTTCTTTATTAATTTTACCGTTTACATGAAATTGTTAAATAAAAAAAATTTACGGGTACGCCCTCCGTAAAAAATTATGTAAACTTCTGGCTGTCAAGCTGTCATTTCCTTATTAAAAAGTTCATTTCTGCAATATTTTAAACTAAAAGTAATATTTATTTTAAACTTGATGAATAATCTAATATTAATCAAGGAAAGTTTTAAAAATTGTTATTTTTAAAGAATTTTAAATAAAGAGAATTACATTGTGCTGATCGATGGTTAAAAATGGCGCTAAAAATCAGCTATATATTTAGAGATTTAAAAACTTCTTCCTGTCAATTTAAATTATTTTTGAAATACAGAAAAATATTATACTTATTAAAAATATTAAATTTAATCTAGTAGCTTGAAATAAAAGCTTCAAGAAAGATTTTTCATTTTTAAAAATTAATTTTAAACCTTAGGCTTCCCGTTTCATTGGACGTATATATATATATATATATATATATATATATATATACGTCCAATGAATCGTGAAGCCTAAGGTTTAAAATTAATTTTTAAAAATGAAAAATCTTTTTGAAGTTTTTATCTCAAGCTAATCGATTAAATTTAGTATGTATATATCCACAGTGTCCAAAAATCACGTTGCAATTAAAAAAACGTACACTTGCGACGGATGTGCGTTGTGGTGCAGTGGATATCGGCTCGGAACGAGAAATCGGGGAGCCGGGTTTGAATTCCAGCCGAATTCATTGCATTCACTTACGCGCAAATACCCTTGGGAAAGGTATTAATCCGTCTATTCCTTCCAGTTATGGGTTAAATAACATGGCAGATTGGGTTCTATAGCCTTGGTCGGCAACCAGTCTACCGCAGAAAGCAATGGCAACCTACTGCGAAATAATCTTCTGCCCAGTCAGTCATGTCTCTTTAGAGACATGATCGCCCAAGCGTGTATCACGTATGGCACTTAACTGACTGACTGACACTTGCGACATATCAACCAGGGGAAAAATGCGTGACATTAGCTTCTATGATTGCATAAATAGAATTTTCTAATAATATATATATTTTTACTATTAATGGAAGCATTAATGATAATAAAAAGAAAAAAAAATCAACACTTAGTATAAACTATGAACACGGCCACAATGTACTGACAATATTCCCATCACTACAGATACATATTAATATGAAAGAAAACTACATATTCAGTTAAAAAAATAAATTGATTCTAAATAATCGCTAACAGGATATCTAAAAGCGCTCGGATATGCAAAATATTCGAACTGTTGTTACACTGTTTATGCCCAGAAATGAAAACACTCATACGAACAGAAAAAAAAATTGAATAAAAAGCTTCATCACAGTACCATGTCACTCGTCTTTTAATTAAATTTGTATAAAACATGGATTTCAGTCCAAAGCCTGCAAAGCTCCTTTGATATCTCCAGTGATGATATATTCCTCAGTCAGCAACATCATTTTATTTTTATAAACATTTGTTAAATCATTTCCATTACCCATGGTTAACATTTATTAAAGAAAAAGTTTTTCTTAGATTCTATAGGTCTTAAACTAATATTATAAGATTAGTTTAATTCGAATAATACTTTCAAACTATTGTTTATATAATAAAAATTGAACAGGTTAAGAGGCTTATCCCTTGTTCCCTGTTTAGGATGTGGTTTCCGGCTTTCTCTTTTCCAATCTTCTCCCTTTGTTTTTTTTTTCAATTCGAGTAGATAGATCTATGTATCGCCCGGTTCACATTCCACCCACGTCTATTGAACAGGTTAAGAGGCTCATCCTTTGTTCCCTGTTTAGGATGTGGTTTCCGGCTTTCTCTTTTCCAATCTTTTCACTATTACGTAGCCCCCTGCACATCAGTGGCGTTACCGCCTTGCTCGAGGTGATACGATTAAAAAACAAATCCAATAACTTTAGTAAGACATGTTGAAACTACCTAAAAAATTACACAAGCTTTATTTGGACATCTAAATTAAGCGTTTAAAAGTTTCCCAAATTTTTTAAAGCAAATGCAAATTGTTAGAGTTTGTGATTTGTATAACTTCAGACAGAACATATACGGAATATATATATACGCTCTCGCACCCGGATTGAGCACTCTGGAAGAGTGGGAGGCTTTGTAAACAGTAGCTACCCCGGCATATACGCATCGCTCATTCGATAATGAATTAGATCACTCTAGCTATTGGGCGTGTTTATACGCGCTAAAAAGCCTGCCTTCTTCTGCCGGACGATCGTGGCCAAGGAGTGGAATTGCGACTGACGCCGACTCGGTCGGGTTTCAATCCTGGGTTAGGAAGCGAACGGAGTCTAAGCCGTACTGATGAGCTGTAATACAGCGAAACAGATCTGTCTGCGGATGACTATATATATATATATATATATATATATATATAACGTAGAATAAGTGGTATATAAGTCAGGTAAATTCCGATAGAGACGAACTCAAAAGAACTTAATGTTAAATTTATTTAATTTAACAGAGTAATATAATTTAGAAAATATTTTAGATATTCTATAATTGCATGGGTAATACGTATTTCGCATGCAAACCTTGCCGCTAGTCAGACCCAAATGATACAACAGTTAATATTCAAAATAATCCAGAAAATAATTACACACAGACGCTCACGTGTCCATATTAAGAATAGACATTTGTAACGGTAATCTACAAAAACAATTACTCGCTCTTTCAAAAAGAAACCCAAAGAGAGAAAGAAAAAAAAAGAAGAAAAATATAGAAAATTGATAAACGGAAAGAAAAGAAAAAAAAGAAAAGAAAGGGAAGGAGAACGAACAGTATAAAGAAAAAGAAAGTTAAAGTCAACGTCTTAGATCGACACCAGCGTCCATTGCAATTCTTCTGCTTTTTTAGAAAAACATGACACGGAAATTTAACATTAAAATTTAGCTATAAATATACTGGGATATATTTATGGTAAAAATAAATTGTGAATCATACTTTTTAATACAAATTAAAATATAATAATTAGTAGTATTATATTATATAGTTAAAATATTATATATTTATATAAGAAAATGATAAATAAAATATTAAAATACAATCTTAAAAAATATCTTAAATAATAGTGATAAATAATTATAATAATGAAAATAATAATATATATAAAAAAATTTTAACACTGATAATAATCATAATAATAATAATATTAAAAAAGAAATAGGAACTTAGATAATAATAAAATAATATTAATTATAATAATGAAAATAAATATATAAAAACGTTAACACTAATAATAAAATAATAGCAATATTATTATTAGAAAATAGAAAAAAGATTCTAAATAATAGTAATAAAAATATTATAAAAATAATAATAATAATAATAATAATAATAATAATATCATTAAAAGAAGAAAACAGATCTTCAATAATAGTAATAAAATAATAATCATAAACATAGTAATAATAATAAAAAACTAAAATATATATATATATATAATTTTAATACTAACAATAATATTATTATTTTAAAAAAATTACATCCAAAAACAAATATATACATATCCCATATATATTTTTTCATTAATATATATACATATATATACGCACACATACATACATACACATACACAACACATGTACACACATATAAACACACACACACACATATATATATACATACTTACATACATATATATACACACATATATGCACATATACACTTACATACCCACACATTTATACACACATATACATACTATATTACAATCTAAAATATTATAAAAACATTACAATAATATAACACAACTATAAACAATAATTATAAAAAAATATTTTAGGGTAAAATGTTTCCAACGTTAAAATTCCAGATTTTTCTCCAAAAGAAACCACCTTTATAAATTAAACTAAAATTTTGATCTAGCTAAATTATTTCATATTTATTCTTATGCCTGCATTTAAATATCAATTCGTTACGTTGATTAAGAATGAGTAGTCACACTCTTCTCTGACAGCTGCCTTTCTTCGGCCAGATGAGTACCGCTGAAGGCGACGATCTAGATGTTATATCTGGCTAGCTTGATTGCGATGAGAGCAGTCCTCCACTCTGGTCGGTCTGTTCCGGCACGGTCTAAAAGGGTGCGCACATGAGTTGAAAGTAATCCGGATCACCTTTGTAGATGCACTTTTCTTTTTTGATTGGTTCTTACCGCTAGGATGATATCCGCCTCAGCGGCAGCGTGCTGGCCAGGGTGGGTGAGTCAGGCAATTTTTAGGGCTTCTTTTATCGCCTCTTCTTCAGGCTAAAAAAGTGGGGAAGCAGAGTATCTCTGAAAAGAAAGGCTCAGTCACTCAGGTGGTTGCCTTTCATCCAGAACTGTCTCGTCTCTTTGGAAGATGACACTGGCCTGAGCCACCTTCGTGTAGAGTTGTGACTACGACTGCCAGTTTATCTACACCTGTCGCTTGGCGATGCATTCATCGCCGCAGGACTTTGTTGTGATGGTGTAGTGAGGAGTGAAGTTACGATTTACGCGTTAATATTTTTTTAAATGAGGGAGAGTTGCGCATGGTCGTCAGCCTCACCCTTTCGTCTCTACCCTACAATGCTTGTCAACAACGCTCGTAATTTCCCTTCATTTGCTCTAGGCCACTTCGGAGTAGCACAACGATTAACAAACTTGTCTTGCGACGACTAAGTAGTGATCCTTGCTGGGTGCTTTATACTTTCGGCCTTATGTGCGTTGTGGTACAGTGGATATCGGCTCGGAACGAGAAACCGGGGAGCCGAGTTCGAATTCCAGTTGAATCCATTGCATTCACTTACGCGCAAATACCCTGGGGAAAGGTATTAATCCGTCTCTTCCTTCCAGTTATGGGTTAAATAGCAGGACAGATTGGGTTCTATAGCCTTGGCCGGCAACCAGTCTACCGCAGAAAGCAATGGCAACCTACTGCGGGATAAATTTTCTGCCCAGTCAGTCATGTCTCTTTCGAGACATGATCGCCCAAGCGTGTATCACGTATGGCACTTTAACTGACTGACTGACCACATCTAAGGTACGCCTATTAAATCGTTTACCATACTTCTTGACTTCGGTCGAAAGTTTCAAAATAATATTAGCTCAAGCCACAGACTGGTGCCCTTACATTAACCAACGCCTAAGGTGTCCCCTAATAAAAAAGTATTCGAACGGGCTTAACCAATTTTTTCCATCTTATTCTCGGTAAATCTTGTAACGTTCTGTTATGAGGTGGGCGCAACGATAAATATCACTCTTCATTTGCTATGAATAATATTAAGATCAAATTGCAAAATTAGATGTTTCAATTTTACTAACACTAGCAGTATAACCCGGCGTTGCACGGGTGTAATGAAAGCTTTAAAACTAATCCATGGTCCTTTAAACGTTGGCACGAAACACTAAAAAGTAATAGTTGTTTCCAGTTAAAGCGAAACCGTAGACTGAATGAAAAATGAATGGATGTAAGTCAAATTTTGATTTCCTGGTATCGATATCAAATTTTCTGCACTATTGTAAAAAATGCAGCCTTGAAACTTCTGAATATCGTTTCTTATGTCTTTGTCTATGAGTGTATCAAATTTGATTAAAATAGGACCACTCCTTCTATAACCCGATTTTTTCGATTATCGATTTTCGATATTTATCGGGGGTATCTCGACACAAAACCTAGCTAAGAACACTCGCAGTCGTTAATAGTACAACTGTGTAAATTTTCAAGAAAACCGGTTCAGCCGTTTCGGAGTCTATAGGTAACGGACACACACACACACACACACACACACACACACACACACACACACACACACACACACAGACAAAGTTCCGTTTATAAATAAGTTTAGTTTACTATCACTAGGAATATTTGATTAATGAAATGAATTCCAGAGACTAAGCGGAGACTTTTTGTTGTGTTGAAATGTTGTCATTGTTCCAAATAGCCGAAAATGAGAAACGCTGTAGTTAGAGAGAGTATTGAAGGCACAGAAGGTTAGGGAGAAAAAACAAAAAAGAAGAGGTTTATTAAGTTTAAATAAAAGTGTATACCGAGCCCTCGAGCATTGAAGTTTATTTAGTCAAGAAGATGGTCAAATATGTTTTCAAAACTCTGGAAAAGACAACGCGGAAACAACAATATTTTCCCCAAGAAGTTAGAACAATTTGTTGTGTTGTTTTTATTAAAAATTAACCTAAAACATGGCCGTTAATGTAAGACGGTTACTGAGTGAAGTGTGTGATATGAATGTAACACGGGGTGGTATAAAGTAAAGTTTATGAGAATAAGGGTTGATAGAGCGGTGAACAAGCCGAAACTTTGACTATGTCTTCGAAAAGCTCAGATTAATTATGCACCGGGAAAATATTTTTCTACTCTAGAATGTCGACGCTGCATGACAAAGTTCATTATTAGTTCTTAGGTTGCAAATAAACTACAGCGTGTACCGTCTGTGAGTTTTCCGCCTCTGATTCTACCCGCGAAGCATATTGCATAACGATCCCCCCTATATATATATATATATATATATATATATATATATATATATATATGAGAAAAATTAAGGCAGACACGTTATTTCATGGTAAATCGGGAGTATGGGCCTATTTTAGGCGAACCATCATCAGCTTCCGTCCTTATTTTACAAAGGATTCGTGTAAAATCCTTTGTTCCATTTACCATGAAATAACATGTCTGCCTTAATTTTTCTTATATTTGTCCTATATGTATTTATATACATATATATTTACAGCTCTCTTAGAGAGTTCTCCTACCACTGTCTGTACCGGATATTCCTTTGGATTCTTCTATACCCACATGCTGAGATATATATATATATATATATATATATATATCTCAGTGGACATTGAAGTCAAAACTGTCACTGCTAGGTGTTGACTTCAGCGTTTCCTTTTACATTTATATTTACATATGCTATATCAATGATATTGAACAATTTAAATATGGCATGCCTTAAAACTATATCTTTGTTTATATATATATTTATATATTAGCACCTTTCATGAAAAGTAATATTTTATTTCTAAAAATTAGTAAGAAACACGTCACTGAAAGTATTGCCCATCGTTAGCTACTACTTTTCCCCATCTTTCTGGCAGTATTTGAATTCGATGTCGGAAAAACGACACGTCTTTTGAGGCTGAAAACGAGTCGACCCATCTTTTGGCCTTCTCATAAGAATCAAATTTCTACTCAGCCCATGTGCCATCGATTGGAACAAGCGATAATCGAACGAGGCAATGCCTAGTAAATACGGCGGGTTTAATTCAATTTATGCGTTTCCAATTAGGTTTTCGTCCGTTTTGCAACATGTGGCCTAACGTCTGTCATGTTGCAAAATCCCTTTGTCATGTCTCTGCTCGTATAGCGGCCGTTTTCTTCTTCAAACGCATCAATTGTAGTCGATAGCGATCTTCCGTGGTGGTTTCGGTCGGTTTAAGCAGCTCATAATAAACTAGCCCCAGCTGATTCCACTAAATGAAGAGCAAAAGCTTCGAACCATCGATATTTGGCTTTGGTGCCAATGTTAATGCATGACCGGGATTACACCACGATCTTCTACGCTTAAGGGTATTGCAGTGTAGCCACTTTTCATCGCTGCAAAAAAAACTTTCCTTTAGATCTGACCTCTCGACTACAGAGTGCGACGATGACCAATCAAAGCTGAATAGTTCTTTAAACACAAATTTTTCTATCTGATTCTTGAAATAGACATATCAGTTTCGCGTGAACAACGTAAACAAAGCAATTTGGAAAGAAAGGGAATGGATTTTTTATTTATCAATCCGACAGGTTTCTATTACTTAAATGCTAATCTGTTTGATTAATAAATACAAAATATATCTAAACTTATTTATAAATGAAACTGTGTGTGTGTGTCCGTTACATATAGACTCCGAAACGGCTGAACCGATTTTCTTGAAAATTTACACAGTTGTACTATAAGCGTCTGCGAGTGTTCTTAGCTAGGTTTTGTGTCGAGGTACCCCCGATAAATATCGAAAATCGATAATCGAAAAAATCGGGTTATAGAAGGAGTGGTCCGATTTTAATCAAATTTGATACACTCATAGACAAAGACATAAGAAACGATATTCGGAAGTTTCAAGGTTGCAGTTCTTACAATAGTGCAGAAAATTTGATATCGATACCAGGAAATCAAAATTTGACTGACATCCATTCATTTTTCTTTCAGTCTACGGTTTCGATTTAACTGGAAACAACTATTGCTTTTTAGGCTTTCGTGCCAATGTCCAAAGTGTCTGGGCTCCATTTAGCTTTCAATTAAAACCAAAGTAAAAGCTTCAAAAAAAATTTTTTTTTAATTCAATTTAAAATTTAGATATCGAAAATGAGTGGAGGTACCTAAAACTACAACCAACCTTCTGCCGATCCATGACGCATACCCCCGAGTCTCGAAATGCAGCACACGCCTTTAATGGTAACGTTACACCCATATCGGTAATGATCACATTTCAGCCTATCTCTGCCCATTCCTGGGCAATTTATAGCGCAAACCGCATAAGGGTTAACTAAATATAGAATGGAGTGTCTTAATTCATGAACCGCCTGAAGATTGTCGTATAATAAACTGGAAGCTCAGATGTCACGTAAAGGCGTTTGTATTTGAGTTTACTTATTTTTTATATTCCTTTGCTTTGCTTTGTTTGTATCTATTTTTATATATTTTGCATCGAGCACTGAGGGTACCATGGACCGAACATGTGAGCAACGGCCTGGTTTTGGAGAGAATTCATACAAAAAGGAAACCTATCCATGACACCAGGAAGAGACAGCTGAGATTTCTGGGACACATAATGAGGAAGGAGGGCTTAGATAATCTGATACTCACAGGACGAATAGCGGCAAAGAGAGACAGGGGAAAACAATGAGAGACATACTTGATGGGCTTGAGCAGAGGGAATGCAGAACGGGATTTGGGAGAGATACCAAGAGGGGGAATATATAAGGGCAAGTGGCAGTCCATAATTGCCTACGTCCTGAAAGGACGCGGCACATAAAGAAGACTGTTATTTGTCTTATTATATATATATATAATAGTAAACATATATATATATATATTATTATTATTATTATTATTATTATTATTATTACATATTTTTATTACTTAAACGTTATTTTTAGTGGATTGGTATCGGCTCCGAACGAGAAATCGGGGAGCCGAGTTCGAATTCCAGCTGAATTCATTGCATTCACTTACGCGCAAATAACCTTGGGAAAGGTATTAATCCGTCTATTCCTGCCAGTTATGGGTTAAATAATAGGACAGATTGGGTTCTATAGCCTTGGTCGGCAACCAGTCTACCGCAGGAAGCAATGGCAACCTACTGCGGGATAATCTTCTGTCCCTGCCAGTCATGTCTCTTTCGAGACATGATCGCCCAAGCGTGTATCACGTATGGCACTTAACTGACTGACTTGTATTTGAGAAAATATTCCGTTTATTTATTTATTTATTAAAAAATGTATTTATTTATTTTTGTCTATCTGTCTGAATATTTGAAAAATCTTTATTAGAGATGCGCTCACTTACAGGATTCGAACCTATGATCTAATGACGATTTCCCTTAAAGAAACGCAGGTTCGAATCCAGCGGAGAGCCCATATATATTTATCTTTTTTTTTCTAATAAGATTTGTTGATGGTGAGTTAGTCTCAGGGACCATTACGACTGGAGAGATTTTTATATTTATGAGGATGACGACTTGTGCCAAACTTAACTCGTGACACGAGAAAAATAGCCTTTAGCCTTTCTACGACTTTTTTTTTTTTTTTTTTGCCAGTCGCATACTCTAGCCACTTGAGATAAATCTGGAGATGTGATAAATGCGAGGAGGAGAGGAATTAAATAAAACGAATCGATAAAATGAAGAAAGGTAAGATCAAGTGGGCGCTTAAGAGTAAAATCCGCTCACTTGATGAACCAAATGCTACTATTGAGAATGGGACTTAACTCTTTCACCTTACAAGTACAAGCGGACAAAGATCAGGACTGAGTATGTCGGGTGAAAAGATTTGTGGCCCGTGGCAGTACATCCAGCGAAAAAGGTCAATAAAAAAAATCACCTTTTTACATTCATAAGGAATCAAATTATCAACGCTATAAAAAAAAAAAAGTAAACCTTACCCAAAAGGTGAATTAAAATACACCCGAGTCACCAAAGCGATCAACATATTTAATCGGCATCAAATTTTTCCATCTTATCACGAGGCACATTTCACTCTTTTTCCTTCGCTGTCTGATGTTTTCTATATATGTATTTATTTTATTAATTCCTATGTCTCTGTCTATTTTATTCATTTTTGTCTGCCTCTCTCGCTCATTTCTGTCTTTATCTTAAACGTAGGTACTTGCACTTAATTTTCGATACCTAAGTTTGAAATTGAGTTTTTAAAAATAAAAACTTTTTCTTGAAACTTTAATTTTAGCTTAATTAAAACTAAATGTTAAAATTTACTATTTCCACCAAGTGTATTTCAAACAGAAGTTGTATTTTTTTGAATCTAAAATTTTGAGATTTTTTTAAATTTCAAATTTTTCGGCCATTTTATTTTTTTTTTTGGTGGGGATCGACACATTTGTAAACAAAAGTTGATTCTCGGTTTTAAAAATCTTACAAAAATAAAATATACATTTCTCACTCCTTATTTTTGGAAAATTATCAAATTTAAAGTTAAATTAATCTGATTTGAAACAAATATTACTTGATTATGGCATGAAATATAGAATAAAAGTATTTCTTAATCACAAAAATCTGATTCGTTGACCTTTTAAGTAAGCGATGACAGCACCTATCAATCAATTTGGACATATGGTGACTAAAAGTTGACACAACGTAGTTTAGCATTTCGTAAGGGAAAAAATCCTTAAAACATGTGACCTTCTAATGATAGGTCTCTTATGAGTGTCCGTAGTAAAGAAAATGTGCAGTTTAACATAATAAAAAATATTAGAAATTGTTTTTAAAATTTTAAATCTAAATGATTTGTATTAACCTTCTGAATTTTCGATTTATAAAATTAAATATTTTTAATGAATTAATAACCGAAGTCACTGATGTTTGAAACTTTAGTTATGCTTGTTCAACACCCAGAGAGCTCACCTGCGGTTTATACTACAACTTTGCTGAGCAGATCTTAGTTACAGTTTCTGGGAGAGAACAAGTTAACTAACATGATCAGCAGTCTGAACAACGCCAGGACGCTCAAACCCTCGGCCACGATGACTTATGACATGGAGCTAGCACAACCATCAACGACTTCGCAAATGGAACTGTCTACCCAATTTCACTCACAAGGTTTGGGTAAACCCGTAGTATGGTTTTCAGGCACTTTCCAAAGGTGCCGTACACTGGTATCACTTCCTCCAGACCGTTGACATCAAGAATTCACCTTCCTGACAAATCGACCGTGGTGAGATTGGATAAATATCGAAAATCGATAATCGAAAAAATCGGGTTATAGAAGGAGTGGTCCGATTTTAATCAAATTTGATACACTCATAGACAAAGACATAAGAAACGATATTCATAAGTTTCAAGGTTGCAGTTCTTACAATAGTGCAGAAAATTTGATATCGATACCAGGAAATCAAAATTTGACTGACATCCATTCATTTTTATTTCAGTCTACGGTTTCGCTTTAACTGGAAACAACTATTACTTTTTAGTGTTTCGTGCCAACGTCCAAAGAGTTTGGGTTCCAGGACCATGGATTAGTTTTAAAACTTTCATTACACCCGAGCAACGCCGAGCTATACTGCTAATATATATATATATATATATATATATATATATATATATATATATATATATTTTAATCATTTCATCCCGAGCAAGGCGGAAACGCCACTGATGTGCAGGGGGCTACATAAATGTAAAAAGATTAATTAGAAAAGAGTGAGGAGTACAAACTTGTTAGAAAGGAACAATAGAAAGCTGAGAAAGCAGGTGCGATGACAGATGCATAGGTGGAGAGAAAGGGAAGGTTATACAGGGGTGGGGAGAGAGCTAGATTCAAGTGGTTAGTAGATGAGTATTGACTTTGCATTTAAATTTCTGGAGGTTGTAGCCGTCAGGAAAGCAAGAATATGGGAGCGAGTTCCACAGGCGGGAAGTGCGAGAGAAGAAGCTGCAGGAGTAGAAATGTCGTCTGCATTTGGCTAACCTGACTGTGAATGGGTGGCACCCAGTTGCCAGTCTGGTTGCACGAGTAAACACCTGTTGAGGCGGCATCAGTGACTTAAGTTCGTCTGAGCAGAAGCCATATATATATATGTGTGTGTGTGTTTTAATAGATAAAGTTTGCGTTCTTCATGAAATAGTTATAACTCTTAAAAAGTACTCAATAAATTTTTCATAAAATTGCAAGTGTAGAGCTAGTTAATATTTAAAATATTACAAACACTAAACTTTTCTGCAACTGCAGGTTTCTTCGGGCAGTGAAAAAGCAATTGTTTTTCTCTCACTTTATTTATACATTTACGGTATCAATGGGAAATTTAATAGTAAGGAAGTGAGTAAAGATAAACCTTGTATTTAAAAACAGTTTTAGCATACTCTATTCAATATAGCACTTTATAACTGTGTATTCTAATAGCACATTACATGTTCACGTAATCTACGAGTATCATATTTCTTAAGTGTAGACTTGCTTGAATAACATATGTATGCCTATTGAAGCGCGTACATCATTATATATGCATACACAACGACGGTTGACTACAATATGATAAGAAATACAAAGCAAGAGTTTAAATTAGCGTACCTTTTAAAGACCATCTCTGTTCTTGACAAGCATAAATGCGTGGTAATATTATTACACAAGATTGAACAGTTGCTTGCGAGAATGAGATGGAAGGTGTTGCATAAATACTTAAGTAGCAAGGATGAGATTGATAAGTTTCAGTTTTAAATCAAAACGATACCCCACTTCCTGTGATAGATAAATTCACTAGTTTTGAAAATGATATGCTTGGTATAATGGATAAAATCAGGTTAAAAAACGCCTGGTTAATGAGGCGAAAAAAAAAAGAAAAGAAAGAAATCCTCGAAAATTGTAATAACAGGCGATAAAACCGGAAACCTCTATATGATGTGCCCAAAGTTCTATGTGAAAAAATGAGTTACGTGGTCACCAAATTTTATAAAGATGTAGTGATACCGAACAAAAGCGAGGGACCGGATGTTTGCTCTATAACGACCAGAAAGCAAATGAACAAAAGTCGTCTCTGCGCAGATGTATTCGCGCAGATGTTCCGGTTGAAAAATAAAAATTAATCAAATATCAAATTTCCATTTCGCGAGCCTACGCGAATTTTATTTATCAGCCAATGGTAAGCCCAGAATCAAATACAAGTGTGAAATTCAAAACGAGCTGCTTTTGATCCAAAAAGCAGATATAAAAGGCGGATACAGACAGGCGAGAATAACCAGTGTCTCCCCTTGACTTAAGTCAAGCGGCTACTACGTTCGCCTCCCTTCACCTATCATCACGTCTTCCCTGTCTCAAAAGTACTTAATGACCTAACGAGCTACTACTATCTTTTTCAGCATTATTATTTGTCATGAACAATTTAACCTCCGTTGGACCTATATTCAAGTATTGCTTTAATTGTAAAACATTAAATAATATGTGTAGATATAAATGTATTTTCAACTCAAATTGCCTTTCTTGATTTTATAATCATTTTATGACTTATAGTGGGCTATCTACCACAAGGCCAAATTCCGTTAACCTGCAACGATATACAGCTACCCTTCACTAAAACGGGCTCCCACTAGACCGCTGAATCAATATATTAAAAAAAATACATGAGGAGACAAAAATATTACGGTCCAAATGGATATAGGTGGCAAGGTTTTTTTTTTTGTTTTTTGTTTTTTAATCATATCACCCCGAGCAAGGCGGTAACGCCACTGATGTGCAGGGGGCTACGTAAGAGTGAAAAGATTAGAAGAGAGAAAGCCGGAAACCACATCCTAAACAGGGAACACGGGATGAGCCTCTACACCTGTTCAATAGACGTGGGTGGAGTGTGAACCGGGTGATAGTTTAGTCTATCTACTCCAATTGAAAAATAAAAAGAAGAAGAAAAGTGAAAAGACTGGAAAAGAGAAAACCGGAAACCACATCCTAAACAGGGAACAAGGGATGAGCCTCTACACCTGTTCAATAGACGTGGGTGGAGTGTGAACCGGGTGATCGTTTAGACTATTTACTCCAATTGAAGAAGAAGGAAAAAAAAGGTAACGGTGGTGAGTTAACTATGTTTTAACTTAGTTAAAGTCCGGTCAAAGAAATTTCTTTGAAAAAAGATAAAGAACACTCGTTCAAATAACCATGAATCTTTCTTAATATTAGCCACAAAAAAAATAAATAAATAAATAAAACAAAATAAAATCAAAGCAAAATTATAACTTATTTTAAGAATATTCCAAAGCTGATCCTAACCCAAATGCACGTGTACTAATGCCAGTAGAATAAAAGAATTATTTTATCTTTTGGCTGAGGGGTGGTGGAGTCAACTAGACAATGACCAGGCAAAAGACGAACAAGGAATTTAACAGAGGACTTTTTTTAAAAGCAACTATGTAGAAAGCAGGCCTTTCTAACCATTTTTCCCGTCCGAAACAATCCTGCACAAATACAAATCTACCATCCGCCCGTGCATTGATTATTGTTGCCATATCTGGTCCGGTGCTCCTGCTATCCACTCAGGTGTCCTCGACCGAATCCATCAGAGAATCTGTAATGTGATTGATCCCGACTTGGCAGCTAGTATACAATCGCTTTCTCACTGACGAAGTGTGGCTTCCCTGTGTCTCTTTTTTTTTTTTTTAATCATATTACCCCAAGCAAGGTGATAACGCCACTGATGCGCAGGGGGCTACGTAAGGGTAAAAAGAATGGAAAAGAGAAAGCCGGAAACCACATCCTAAACAGGGAACAAGGGATGAGCCTCTTCATCTGTTCAATAGATGTGGGTGGAGTGTGAACCGGGCGATAGTTTAGTCTATCTACTCCAATTGAAAAAAATAAAGAAAAGAGTGAAAAGATTGGAAAAGAGAAAACCGGAAACCGCATCCTAAACAGGAAACAAGGGATGAGCCTCTTCGCCTGTTCAATAGATGACTCTTCTACAAATACTTTCACGGCTTCTGCTCCGATGAACTTAGCTCACTGGTGCCCCTATATACGAATTTACTCGAGCCACAAGATTAGCAACTAGGTCCCACCCTTTTACTGTAAAAACCAATAAATTGTAAACGCAAATTCTACTCCAGCAGCTTCTTTTCTCGAACTTCCCGCCTGTGGAATTCTTTTCTGCATTCTTGCTTTCCTGACAGTTACAATCTCCAACAATTTAAATGTAAAGTCAATAGTCATCTCCTGTCTCACTAACTTACATCCTCTCTCTCTCATGCTTTTCTGCATCCACCCTACTCTCATCAGTGCTCTCTTCCCTCTCCTACTCTCTTCCTGACACCCCCTGCAACCTCTCACTCCTCATGACATTCCACCTATGATACCCCCTGCACAACAGTGGCAGCAAAATGCCATGCTTGGGGCGACACGATTATAAAAAAAAAATATTAATGGACCACAAGGAAAAATTTCCAAACAATCTATCATTTCGCCTATCATTTCGCCTAATCAACCTAACAAAAACCGAACTGGGAAAAATAAGCCAGAAAAACTTACTAGGAATGTCTGATTTACTACGGATAGCAGTAGAATAACCAGTTCAAAGGCTCTGGTGAGTATATATTTATGTTCGGAGAAATAAAAAAAAGTATGTGTTTATTAAACGCGATATATAGGATTTCTATCCCTCCATATCGGAACAGATGCTGCTTGAAGCATTAAACTTCGCCAAGGAGTTCATTAATGTGAAGCCTGCACAAGTAAAGTGATTATTCTATATTGTAGAAATTTTTTCCACAACAATGACACAAAAAAAAAATTAAGAAAAAAGTGCTTTTACTATGTATATTAGTCATCCACATACAAGCCTGTTATGCTGTATCACAGCTCATGAGTGTGGCTAGACACATCCACTTGCTTCTGGTCGGGATCGAAACTCATCTGATTTGGTGTCAGTCGGAGTCGCTACCCACCTAAGCCATAGGCGCATGGAATCAGAATAGGGAAATTTAAAAATGTATATAAGCACTGTACGCATACGCCAGTCTGTCTGTCTGTTTCTCTCTCTCTCTCTCTCTCTCTCTATATATATATATATATATATATATATAGAGAGAGAGAGAGAGAGAGAGAGAGTTTACGTCTAGGCTCTTTGGCAAAACTTCACTCGAAATGCCGCCGAAACCTTTCACATATGTCCTTAGTCGATCTCAGTGTACAACCCTCCTGATTACCGACCCCCCCCGAATCAGAACCTCAACGGATCTCTTCCTTGCGCAATTCTGCACCCATCTTCACGGCCTCATTAGACATTTTGTACAACCTATGCCTGACTTTTATTAGCGCATGCTAGCCGCATGCTCCAGAATCTAATTGGCTAAACCTATTTCTATGGAATCCCCCCCTACCAGCCTTCACTCGGAACAGACTATCCTTGAGAGTTTTCACTTTTTTAGCCTTATCTAAAGCGAGTCGTTGGCTATATTTGATGGTGAAAAACTTAATGCTATCCTTAAGCCTCTCCCGTCATTTATTCCCAATAGTTTCCGTTGTACTAATCTAGTAAGCTGTTGCGAGAAGTCCCGCCTGTCCAGTAAAGACAGATTGAAGTTCCAGTGTCTAGCCATTCTAGGCATAGCTCCTAACGCCGTCGTCTAGCCAGCGGAACGTGAAACAATCCAACAAAACTTCTCACTAATACTCTATCAAAGTGGCTGGCTACTCTGATAGACAGCTAATTAAAGGCCCACTTCCACATGTACTACACTGGGTGATTGGTCTCATCGATAGATACAGAATCAAACTCGCAAATCAGTTCAACCAAGGTTAGATCGCTCAACCTCACACTAACTCTCCGCCTATTTTAGGGTCCAGGATTGCATTCCCATCCCGCATTAAGACTAATCATGACGAATCCACTCGGAACGGCTTAAACACACGGGAAAAGGAGACACGCTTCGTCTGGTCGTTGGGCGCATAAACCGCAACGATCCGAAACGAACAGTCCACGGCAATATCAGCCACGATCAACTACTTACCCCGACGAATGGACAAGAGTACATTTAACTGGTTAGACGTCCCCCGTATGCTGAATAGACAAGAGTGTCACCAGACAGCACACGAGTATCAACTTAGCAAACAAAGCGTTTCTTTGCCACATCTACACCGAAGGAAAAGAGATAATGAAACAGGTGGACAGCCTTTGATCCCTCAAACCTCTCGCATTCAGGCTTAAAATTTCCTAACTTTGTACTCCCAGACGCAAACTGGCAGAAATCTGCGAGGGAAATAGCGGATTGTCCTAGGCTTTTTATGCCGATCTCTGACGTAATACGTCCATCTAAGACAATACCGCCGACGTCTATCTGGAAGGTTAATTTCAAGACGTTTATAAAGAGGGATGAAGTATAACTGAGACCCTCCCTGCACACATCTTTGAGAATTTTAAAAAATCGGATATGCCTATTTGGGCCTTCCTAATGTCCTGGTAAGTGTCCTTTGTTCCTGCCAGGTGATCCCAAACTTGTAATCTCGTATTTCTTAATAGGGTTTTTACCTCCGGAGATTGGAAGAGATTCCTGAGATCCTCTGTTGACTGGTCTATGTGACAAATAGTTTCATAGATATTTGGCTGACTTTCCTCGGCTATCGCTGACTGAAGTAGCTAGCTGCGAGGGTGAGATCACAGAGGGCGAAGTCGACTTGGTATTGAAAAGGCTCAAAAGTGGCAAGTCTTTGAGGCTTGATGACCTGCACTACAAACTGTATTTATGGCTGTCACTCATCTCTGCACTGATATTTGACTGTCGTTCCAGCAGGTATCCGTCCACAACCGGATTACCAGGGGCGTGATTACGCTGTTGAAAAAGATCAGAATGGTGGGTGAAATTGAGATAATTACAGGCCTATAATTCTGCTAAACACAGTTAAAGATTTTCGTCAAGATCCTGACGGAACGTTTGCAGTCAGTTGACGAGATTCTATTGGAATCCGAGGAGACTTGTGCTGTGAATGTCCGAACAATTCAGAGCAACCTGCATCGACCCCCGAGGTGTAAAATACGATGTGTAAAAAGGTCTATAAGATGGATCATCAGTACCTGACTGCTGCTGTCCTTGCATGCGGCCGGATTCAAACGCAACTTCTTCGGGTGGATCATCTTCCTGTAACGCTCTCCCAAAGCTGTGTTACAGGAGAACAGAAAGCGGTTCCGCGCTTTTGCGGTCTCTCGGTAGGTTCATCAGAGTTTTCCACTGTCGCCTTTACTTTACGCTTTAGCGTTGAAGCCTCTCCTTCGCCGGTTAAGGGACAGGGAGTATAGTTCAGCACTGTGGTATGCCGGTTACTGGTACTGCTCGAGTGAGGGCTTTATGCAATTTTTGTGTCATGATGTAGCGACATTGAGGTGGTACAGAAGGTGCTTGAACAGTACCAAAAGTTCACGGGTCCAAGATTATCCTTAAAAAACTTTCAGCTTGATATTAGGTAGTTGGAAGTAGGGCGCTCTGCCAGGGCTCTTTAGTTGATCTGACGAACCCGTTCGCATTCTTAAAGTATGGTTTGGACCGGGTATTGATCGGACATACAGGCAAAGGCCGGAGAGGCGATCCGGACTTGGCTCTGAAGGCGGCTGTCCGTGAAGGGCTGGCTTGAGTCCTATGCCACTTATGTCTTTCCTTTACTGGTTGTCTGTACACCCGCTCTGTAGAAACTGTAAGAATTTGCTCTCCTCCCTCTTGTGATTTGGTTGCGGGCATGAGGTCTAAAGGGATTAGTGGAGGTCAGAAAGGATCCTCTCTTTCAGTGGCTCAGATTTTCGGCAACCGAAGTGCTCTTTTTGGTCTTAGGCGCCAGCGGCGAATTATCTCAACACTCTGATTTTCATTTACTTGGCGTTTGATTCGAAACGAGCTACCTCTCAATGACATAGCCTTCAGATGGGGATGGGTTGATTTCCCGACTTTCATCGGTGCGACATTGATTTAGAGGAAACGATCTCTAACACTGTCCTCAGGTGCGTACGTTTTGGGACTATGTCGGCGTGTTGCCAGCTAATATCAATCCCGAACATCTCGTGGCCATCGATCTCACGCACGCGTGCGATAGTGTGTCCCCGTGAGGTGGGATGAATGGTGTCTTCAACGTTGAATGGTGGTATGAACGTTGCGAATGGAAGGAATCTTGCAATACGAACGCTATTCTTATCAGAATCTGGTCGGACTTTTGGGTCATTAGATTTCAACGAAAGGTAGGTGAAATTAGCGAGCTTAGCTCAAGTAAACGAGTCTAGCCTTGATTTTCTTTTTTAACTCACAACAGAGCAGTTTCTTGTCAAACCATTCACTAGTTAAGATAGACTCTCTTTGTTTAACAAGTTAATGTGAGTAAGTACCGTTGCTGGTCTGTTCCTGCTTTTCTTTTTTGTCATGATCCATGTTGAGATTCTCAACCTCCCCAGTTCGTTTTTTCTCTCGACGAGGTCAGTCTTTGTTTTGATCACGCCGTCATTTATTTTTTATCTTCCTTCTCCGTTCGTGAGTGAGCTTCTTGATTCTGCCTATTAGCAGAATAAAGCGGTCTCTCTTATTTTAGTAGGATAGACGTGATCTACTAACATTTGTAATTTTTAGTTTAAATGTTTTGTTATTGTTTAGTTTCGTTTTGGGAGTTTAACCCCTCCCTAATCATTTCAGGATCATGTATTTTGATAGATTTTTATTAGAAAAAAGTGTCCTTTTAACAGAATAAAAAGTTTATTGAATCATTGGTCGTTTTGTAGGTTCCCTGTAAATTTGTGTTATTCTGGTATATGTACGATTAAATGGTGATGGATGCATTCTTATAGTGAAAACCAAATTCTAGTGGATGAATGGGTCGTGAATCTTAACTCATTTCCCCTTCGGTCTAGTAGCAAAATTGTTACATTTTATAAAAAAAAGAATAACTTTCAATACCTGAAAAAAACCTTCAATGGTGGAAACTGCGGTATCGGAAAAAGTTAGTGCTTGTAATATATATATATATATATATATATATATATATATATATATATATATTTTAATCATATCACCCCAAGCAAGGCGAAAACGCCACTGATGCGCAGGGGGCTACGTGAGAGTGAAAAGATTGGAAAAGAGAAAACCGGAAACCACATCCTAAACAGGAAACAAGGGATGAGCCTCTTCACCTGCTCAATAGACGTGGCTGGAGTGTGAACCGGGCGATAGTTTAGTCTATCTACTCCAATTGAAAAAAATAAAATAAAAAAGAGTGAAAAGATTGGAAAAGAGAAAACCGGAAACCACATCCTAAACAGGAAACAAGGGATGAGCCTCTTCACCAGTTCAATAGACGCGGGTGGTGTGTGAACCGGGCGATAGTTTAGTCTATCCACTCCAATATAGTGTATGTAAGCATCAATTGTTCTTTAAAATAAATACGATTAAAAACGAGAATTTTGTTTTGATTAATATTATTGGTTTCTGTCGTTTTTAACATGTCATATATATATATATATGACATGTCTTAGGTCACTCAGTAACGAAGGACTTTGCAGTAAGACAAAGTTCAAATTAAGCCTTATAAACACAAAACTTCCTGATTTTTTACGTCAAATCATATAGTCTCCTCTAGTTATAGGGGACGCAGGTTTGTATTCTGCCGGAGAACGCGCGCGCACACACACACACACACACACACACACACATTAGGTTTAACAAGGCATCAGGATCAACTGCGTACAAATATTAAAGCAAGTTGGCAGCATGCTGCTTATCTCAATGATAGCTTTACTTGCCACTCTAGCTTTGTCACGCACAATAAAGCAAGCTTTGCTCTCCACTCGCGGAAACATCTGACAATTGATCCTCAACTACTAGAGAGAAATCGCTCGAACCTATTTTTCAACTGTCTAAAAGTTTGCAAAACATCTTGAGGTCACGGGAAACGCAAATTGTATATATATATATATATAGTCATCTGCAGTCAGATCTGTTTCGCTGAAACCCGACCGAACTGGCGTCAGTCGGTGATTCTACCTCTGAGCTACGGGCGCTCGGTAGAAGGAGGCAGACATTTAGCGTGTATATTATCACTATGCAGGCCCAATAGCTGAGAGTGTTCTAATTTATTGCTGAATGAACGATGCGTAGATGCCAGAGAAGCTACTGTTTTTCAAAGTCTACCATTCTCAATCAGGGTGTATGCAGTTTTTAATCATACATTAGTTCTTATTGCTATAAATGTTATTTTTAATGGGTATATATATGTTTGTTGCTATCCCACTATTTTTTAAAGAGTGAAATTAATAACAATCTAGCAAGATCGAGAATTTCTCCTAAAAAATTGTCCCTCCTGACATGAATCGAATATGTATCCGACTTTTTGCATCAGAGAACACGGTCGTGTATGTATCAGCCCGTTCCCAGAGATGGTATAGATATGAAGTTTAATTAGCATTAGTAGGCCTAACTTCAGGATGTCTATTGATTTTGCACAAACAATTCCTCATTTCTGTTGAATTATTTTATACCAGCCATAATTACCACTTTGTATACTGAAGTCTTCGCATAACATTCTAGTGAAAAAGAAAGTTATTGATACTCATAGTAAAGAACTTACGGTTGCATTTAGTCATTTCAACTGTAAAATGATTGGGCCTTGCTGCTAATCTAGTATTGCAATTAAATTCATAAAGTCTAGACACCATAGAGGAAAGTTCATCAGAACAATTTCCGTAAAAGAATTCATAGGAAAAAGTACAGTTCGCTAGAAACAAAGAAAAGCGTAGTTCTTATTGCTATAAATGTTATTTTTAATGGGTATATATATGTCTGTTGCTATCCCACTATTTTTTAAAGAGTGAAATTAATAACAATCTAGTTAGATCGAGAATTTCTCCTAACATAACAGAATTGCTATGTGATGTTTGTTTTTCAACATGGCAGTCAACGCTGAACAATATCATCAAAGATTAAGGAAAAATTTGAAACAGCTAAAATGTGGTTCTACAGAAGAATGCTGCGGCTGCTTTTCAATTTTCAATTAGTAAATATAGTCTTCACGTATTAATTTAACAACGTAGCGTTAACAATAAAGGAGGATTTTTTTTTAAATTTGAAACTTTATATATTATTATAATTAAAATAATAAAAATGAAAACAAGTTTTGTAAAAATTCATTATTTATTGAAAGAATTTTTCTTTTCACCCAGTGATATTTTTAATATATATTGTTTATAAAACCAATTGAAAGTTTATTTAAATAAAAAATGGCATAGTTTTATTGAATTTTTGTGTTCACAATTCAGAGCAGATTGCCTAAAAATAGGCTAATTTAGAAAAATGAAAGACAGTTGATTAGCATTTCCCAATTACTCCTGAATTTAATTAATATTAGGTATATGGGGAAACTCTCGCGAATTTCTAAACATTTCAGAAAATTAATTCTTTGTGAGGGTAACATATGTAAAAAAAGAATATACATTTTTACCAAGATTTTATACAAATAATTATTTCAACAATGATTTCAGTCAATTATGAATAAGTCCGGAAATGTTCATCAAAATCTGATAATTATTTAATTTTTGCAAGAATTTCCAAATTAATGTGTTTTTCACAGGCAAAAAGGTGACTTTCGTAATATTACGTTTGCTCCAATAAACCTTTGTAAAAATTGCGTCACTCAGGGACGAAAAAAAAAAGATGTTCTTTTTTTTTTTTTTAATCGTATCACCCCGAGCAAGGCGGTAACGCCACTGATGTGCAGGAGGCTACGTAATAGTGAAAAGATTGGAAAAGAGAAAGCCGGAAACCACATCCTAAACAGGGAACAAGGGATGAGCCTCTTAACCTGTACCAAAATACCAAAAGAAAGAATTAAAATTTTTCTTATATTTTTTAATTATTTATACTTTGATCTATCCTCTTAATAATAACAAATATTTTACCCATAAAACTTTGTTTTTATTTAGTTTGGGGCCTTTTTTCTTCATGCTATGCAGTTTTTGCAATTATTTAGTGGATGTCCCTTTTTTATTTTAGGCAGTAAGCAAGTAATTCTTGTTTCAAATCAGATTATGGTAAGTTTAAATTTGAATAAAATACTGTTACGGCGAGATATATTTTATTTTTGCAAGATTTATTAAAACCAAGAACTGGCTTCTGTTTACAAAATATGCCGATCGATAAAAATTAGCTGAAAAATTGAAATTTCTAAAAATTAATTTTTTTTTTTTTAGTTTTCAATCAATATGATTTCGGTTTGAAATATACCAGTGTATTTTGCTTACTGGAATTAGTAAATTTAATCTCTTGACTTTCAATTAAAGCTAAAATTAAAGATTCAAGAAAACTTTTTGATTTTTAAAAAATCAAATTAAATTTAGGTATCGAAAATGAATAGAGGTACTTATATTAATTTATGTAAACGAATGGGCTGCGTAAATTCAAGAGCAGGAAACTTTTGAATCAGCTTAATAGTTATTTCGTAATTTTAGCATAATTCAGGTACAAAGCCAGATGTACGGGTTACCCATTCTTGCAGGAGAACGCTCAACTCATATCAATATTTGAGATCCCGGATATTATTTCTATTTTTTTAACTGGGCTTGAACACCGACGACTGGCGCCGCTTTTTAAATGTTTCCCCGGGCAAGCTCCGCCTTCGTTTTGTGTATATGAATGTGCGTCGAAACTGGCTGACGCGTGTCAGTCGTTTTGTCTCTTGACCTTTCAGTGGGGTCAGCCATTTCCAAACAGGCCTGGACTTTAACCCATTCCCTTTTACAATCTTCTCCGAGTTTTATTACTCCTTGATAACTAGTTTGTACTTTCGAGAGCGGTCACGTTTTCAAATAATTGCCACTTGGTTCTCATCAGTCACCATCAGTCTACGTTCTTTATTTTAACCCCTAATTCTCATCTATGTCTCTCTCTACCCCACTTCTCTCTCTCTACCCCACTTCTCTATCTCTCTCTCTCTCTCTCTCTCTCGTTTCGCTTTCCATTTCTCTTTATCACTTTTTCTTGTGTTTTATTAACTTCACCCCATGAGTGAATGTGCGTTGTGTGTTGTGCGTTGTTGTGCAGTGAATATCGGCTCGGAACGAGATATCAGGAAGCCGAGTTCGAATTCCAGCTGAATTCATTGCATTCACTTACGCACAAATACCCTTGAGAAAAGTATTAATCCTACTATTCCTTCTAGTTATGGGTTAAATAGCAGGACAGATTGGGTTTTATAGCCTTGGTCGGCAACCAGTCTACCGCAGAAAGCAATGGCAACCTACTGCGGGATAATATTCTGCCCAGTCAGTCATGTCTCTTTCGAGACATGATCGCCGAAGCGTGTATCACGTATGGCACTTAACTGACTGACTGAATATAATAGTTGAACATATGATTAAGGCCTCTACTGGGCATAAAGTGGGGGATCAGTTTATTACTTCATAACAATATAAAACTGATCCCCCACTTATTACTATATAATAATATAATACATGTCTTCCCTTTTTAGCTATGAGTCAAATAAAGGGACAGACTGGGTTCTATAGCCTTGGTCGGCAACCAGTCTACCGCAGAAAGCAATGGCAACCTACTGCGGGATAATCTTCTGCCCAGTCAGTCATGTCTCTTTCGAGACATGATCGCCGAAGCGTGTATCACGTATGGTACTTAACTGACTGACTGTTAGAAGTATAAAGTTCAATTAGGCTTTAGAAAGAGACAGATATCTAATCTAAAACAAGAAGAAAGGATTAAAACTCTACTCCTGTTTAAAAGACCGGAGTAGAGTGAGAAACAGAAGATAGGGGAACTTATCTTACTGAAGGTAAAATAACATGGTATAAAAATAAATAGTGAATAAAATTTCAGATTTGAGGCTGAACCGTTAGAAGTACAGAGTTGAAGTAGCTTTTAGAATGAACCAGAAAATCAACTCTAAACATGAAACGAAGGATAAAACTCTACTCCTGTAAAGATGACTGAAGAACCGGTTGCAACTGAAGTTTCACCATCCTACTGACATTGCTAAGAAAATTATTTTTTCTATGTTTGTATATATATATATATATATGTGTGTGAGAGAGAGAGAGAGAGAGAGAGAGAGAGAGAGAGAGAGAGAGAGACAAAAAGATAGGTCCAGTCGTAAATAATTGGTGATAATCAAGTAATAATTTTTGTAGATTAATATTAATTAAGTCATCCTAAAGGCACGGAATTTGTCAAAATCAAAACGTATGATGTTTCTGCTAGTACAAAGTCAGAAGATGTCGTGACCAAGGGTTTCAACGTACTGAAGTTGTTCAAACTGCTCATCATGAGAAATTATGTTCTCTCTTCAAGAAACTGTAATTACGCTCCAGCCACATCATGTGCTGAAGATGAGTTGAAGCATGAAACAAACTACTACCGCTTGGGGTTGACCTCAGTCCCATATATATATATATATATATATATATATATGATATATATATATATATATATATATATATATATATATATATATATATATATGTACGTATCATATATATATGTACGTATCATATATATGATATATATGTACGTATCATATATATTATATATAATCCTTTTTAAATAACCGCAAAATGAAGGTCGTTTTGAATGGGCATGCCTGTTCATCCTACAGCACGAATGCTGGTGTCCCACAGGGCTCTATCCTGGGCCCGACGCTCTTCCTTATTTTCATCAACGACCTCCCAGATGAAATCAGTTCCCAAGTAGGCATCTACGCAGACGACACCACAATATACTCCCGCACCAGTAAGTAAACCTGTCGTGGCGGACAGACATAATCTCGCTGCTGACCTTGAACGGGATCTACACTCTGTGGTGAATTGGGGCAAGAAGTGTCTTGTCAACTTCAATGCTGTTGTCTGTCAACCATCACAGGCAACCTCTCCTGCCTGCCATTAGCATGGACCAAGCGATTCTCCCTGAGGGCAACACACTACGCCTCCTCGGCCCTACCCTCTCCTCAGACATCAAATGGAACCACTATATTGATTCCATAGCTAAATCTACTGCTAAGAAGGTTGGGTCACTTTGCCAATCCAGGATGTTTTTTTCCGCCTGAATCCATCCTGCATATATACAAGTCAACCATCCGTCCGTGCATGGAGTACTGCTGCCGTTTATGGTCAGGCGCCCCTGCCGTTCTCCTCAGTGTTCTCGACAGGCTCCAAAGTGATAGGCACTGACCTGGCGGCTAGACTGCAGCCACTTCCCCACCGTCGAAATGTAGCCTCCCTTTGTCTGTTCTATAAATACTTTCATGGCTTCTGCTCGGACGAACTTAAGTCACTGGTGCCTCCTCAACAGGTGTTTACTCGTGCAACCAGATTGGCAACTGGGTCCCACCCATTCACAATCAGGTTAGCCAAATACAGACGACAATTCTACTCCTGCAGCTTCTTCTCTTGCACTTCCTGCCTGTGGAACTCGTTCCCATATTCTTGCATTCCTGACGGCTACAACCTCCAGAAATTTAAATGCAGTGTCAATACTCAGCTATTAACCACTGGACTCTAGCTCTCTCCCCACCCCCGTATATCCTTCCCTTTCTCTCCACCTATGTATCTGTCATCGCACCTGCATTCTCAGCTTTCTATTGCTCCTTTCTAACTAGTTTGTACTCCTCACTCTTTTCTAATTAATCTTTTTACATTTATGTAGCCCCCTGAACATCAGTGGTATTTCTGCCTTGCTCGGGGTGAAATGATTAAAAAGAATATTTATATATATATATGCATGTATCATATATATATATGCATGTATCATATATATATATATATATATATATATATATATATATATATATATGCATGTACCATATATAGTATATGTATCACATATAGTATATGTATCACATATAGTATATATATATGTATGTATCACATATATTATATATATATGTATGTATCATATATATTATATACATATACATATATATATATATATATATATATATATATATGTATGTATGTTTTTTTTTTTTAATCATATCACCCCGAGCAAGGCGGTAATACCACTGATGTGCAGGGGGCTACATAAGAGTGAAAAGATTGGAAAAGATAAAACCGGAAACCACATCCTAAACAGGGAACAAGGGACGAGCCTCTTCACCTGTTCAATAGACGTGGGGGGAGTGTGAACCGGGTGATAGTTGATATATATATATATATATATATATATATATATGTATTATAAATATATATGAATTATATATGTATGTATTATATACATGTATTATATATAGATTATATACAAGTATATATATATTTTATATATATCATATATAAATATATATGTATTATATATGTATGTATGTATGTATTATATATGTATTATATATGTATTATACATATATACATATATTATACACTCGTAGGCAAAATCTTATGACGCGATACAAAAGGGTTAACAAAAGGGTTAACAAAATATAAAATACTGTTATTTTACTCGAAATGTATTTGCAAAACATTTACATTTATTTAAAAATTTACTTATCAGCAAACAAGTGAAAATTGTAAGCTTTTAATTAATTTAAGCAAATATTGAAAAAGTATTTTTTTTTTTTTTGGTTAGTCATAAAAATACGACCATGTGTAAAAAAATTACTGGATAAAATTTTCCCACTAATCAGTGCGCGCATAGTTTCAGGCATGTAGACATCTACTTAGTTCATTTCTAGCATTAAATTTCAAATTTCAATAAGTCTGGACAGGATTTTTTAACTTCAAAGACGTGGTCTTTCGCAACATGCCACTGCAAATGCGATTAGCCGTAACAGAACTGTCATTGCTAACTTTATTAAAAATCTGGATGTGTTTGGTTCCAAAAAATCAATCGGTCACCCCAATAAAATCACACCGTCTCTCGGCAAACGAATTAGGCGAGAATTTAAGAGAAATTCAAGCCTAGCATCAAATCAAATAAAAGCAAATGCAAGTTCTGAATGCAGCTCTTTAACAATTCTCCGGCATTTAAATAAGAAAGGGTTTGAGATCATGAAACGGCTGCAGAGTCATCACCTTATTCTTCGGCATAAAACCTACCGTTTCCAATCTGCTTTCGCTTATCAAACTTGGGATAGAAGAAATGTAAGAAAGGTTGTTTTCACACGAAAATAAAACTCAACCTTGTTCGCCCAGACGGTTTTCAGGGTTATTGGCATGCAAAAGATGTCCCAAAAGAAGTTTTCTCAACACGACAAAGGGGAAGTGGATCAATTATTGTCTGGGGTTTATTTTCGTACCATGGAACTCTTGAGTTACAGGAGGTAAAATGTCATCAAACACCTGCTAGTTACATTGACATGTTAAGAAATGCATCGCTAATTACTGAAGGCCCTGGTCTATGTGGAGAAAACTGGATTTTCCAGTAGTCAGTCCGTCAAGTGCCATACGTGATACACGCTTGGGCGATCATGTCTCGAAAGAAACATGACTGACTGGGCATATTATTATTCCGTATTAGATTGCCATTGCTTTCTGCGGTAGACTGGTTGCCAGCCAAGGCTATAGAACTCAATCTGTCCTGTTATTTAACCCATAATGACATAATTAAACCGCTATGACACTGTCAGCTCTCTGCCTTAGGGTAGGGGGCGCTCTCTGCTTCCGAGCAGAGAGCACAAACCCAGTCGTGGTTCCGCCGAAGGGTAGATCCACGACTGGGGAAAAATAGACAGAGATTTTTTGGCCCGGCTATATGGCCGGGAATACCCACTATAAAATGACCATGTGTCACATCTAGCCTTGCGTGGGAAGGCTAGTAAATACAATAACTGGAGGGAAGAAACGATTAGTACATTTCCCAAGGGTATCTGCGCTTAAGTGAATGCAACGAATTCAACTGGAATTCGAATTCGGCTCTCCGATTTGTCGTTCCGAGCCGATATCCACTGCACCACAACGCACATTCCAGTAGTACAATGCTTCAATTAACAGCGGTCGAAGATCAAAGGTTTTTTTCATGGAAAACAATATTCAGCTTTTCAGCTAACCACCTTGCTCTACAGATTTAAACCGAATCGAGATTGTTTGGAGATGAATGGCAAATGATGTTTATAAACATGGATCGTAATTTGAAATTGTGGATACTTTTCTTGCTGCATTTTATGCTAGATGAGCATCCCAAGCACCCGCTTGCAGACGTTAATAATGAGTCTGCCAAAGCGAATTTTCGAAGTAATTCCAAAAAATAAAGGATATTCTGAATATTAAGTTCTCGTTGTGACTTGTTCGTTGTGTATTTTCTATTTTTATTCACATGGTCTTATCTTTATGAAAAACAAAATAAAATACTTTTTCAATGTTTGTTTAATTTAATCAATTACAAGCTTAAAATGTTCACTTGTTTGTTGATAAACTACATTTTGTAATTAAATGTAAATATTTTGCAAATATCTTTCGATTAAAGTAACAGTATTTTATGCTTACGGCCATATCACGTTGAATACGCCGGTTCTCGCTCGATCACCGAAGTTAAGCAACGTTGATCCTGGTCAGTGAATGGGTGACCGCTTGGGAATACCAGGCGCTGTAAGCGTTTATTGACGGATATGCGTTGTGGTGCAGTGGATATCCTTTCGGAAAGAGAAATCGATGAGCCGAGTTCGAATTCCAGCTGAATACCCTGCATTTACTTAAGCACTGGTACTGGTACCCTTGGGAAAGGTATTAATCTGTTTTTTCCCTCCAGTTATGGGTTAAATAACAGAGTATGGAACCTGCCCTTAAAAAAACAAATCCCAATGAATCTTGATTCTAGAAAAGAAAAAAGTATTGCTAGACACGTAAATCTTATATAAAAACAATAAATTGTTGAAAGAAAAAGGTATTACCAGCAATAAATAAAATTTAGTTGGCAATAAATGACCCGCCGAGGTTGATTTGCCATAAACCAACCAAGATATTTTTATTAACCCCTTTTGTATCTGGTCTTAAGACTCTGACCAGAAGTATATATATATATATATATATATATAATGGATTCTCCCGTCGCGTTCAACGTATGAGGGTCCAACCTTTTTCCAGCAAGACAACCACACAGAGATTTGTTTATAGTGGTGAAGGCATTGTGTAGTACCATCCACACTTCTTGGAACTGCTGATAACAAACAATTGGTGCAGATGACTGCCACAGATCGCACGAACAGCAGACTTCAATTATTTAACCCATAATTGGAGGGAACGAACGGATTAATACCTTTCCCAAGGGTACCAGTGCGCAAGTGAATGCAGCGTGCTCGACTGAAATTGGAACTCGGCTCACCGATTTCCCCCTCCAAGCCGACAACCACCGCACATCCGTGAATGCTAACAGCACCTGGTATTCCCAAGTGGTCACCCACCTAAGTACTGACCAGGCTCAACTTCGGTGATCGAGCGGGAACCGGTGTATCCAACGTGACATGACCGTTATATATATATATATATATATATATATATATATATATATATATATATATTATCGTTATTGAGTCATTAAATCTTTCCATTGCCCAATCTTTTATACAAATTATGGACTTTCCTACTCCTTTCCATGAGAAAACCTTGCACCCGGATTCTCTTCTCAATACCGCCCATTTGGTAACTATAACAACTTTGTTGTAGCTATTGATATTTCGTTCCAATCTTCAAATGAACATGAAACTCCTCCATAAAACTTGTTTCCATCACAAGCATGCTGACTAGAGCTCACTCTATGATTTTCTTCGTTACGCCCCATGAACTGATATCTTCAAACTCCCAACTGAATATTGCTCCAATGATATTTCTTGTCCTAACAGGCATCGATGCTCTCATTCCTTTTCGAAAATACCATTATTTTCGGCCCTGTCAGTTCTAATAACAAGTGCCTATTTGTTACTACTCATAATAAATATAAGAGAGTTTCCGAAGGAGAAAATTCCCTGATTGCCGAAAGAATAAGGCATTGCAATGCTTGTAACAAATTTGGCCCTTTTGATTACTGGCAGCTCTCTAATAATGTATGAAATAAGTGCAGTGTTTCTATTCCACCCCTTCAATAAATCTGGGGTGTTAACATCTTCAACTGATAAAGCTGAATGCTTTGCCCGTAATCACCTCAAAACCTACTTTTGGCTCATCCACAATATCCTTGCCTAACTTCTCACTTAGTAATGAGTCTCTGTTAAATTATATACATATCACATCTTCCATGGTTTCTGCTATCATCTCTAACCTAGATCACCACAAAGCTCCGATGGCATTCCTGTAATAGCCATTAAGAACTGGCTCCTGTCCTCTTTAAACTGTATAATAAATACCTCGCTGTCTCCTGTTAACTTGCCTGCTGGAAGATATCACCTGTTGTTCAAGTTCTTTTAAGAACTCTGGTGAGCCATTCGACCTTTTTAGTTATCGGCTTATTAACTTACCATCTCTTTTTGTCAAACTCTTAAAGGCTTTAATCAATGTTGAATTGGTTCATCATCTCTGATCACTAGGCCTTTACTCAGACAAGCAATACGGCTTTTGTTTCTTAAGGTCAATTGCTAATATACTAACGGTATTGAGAGTCTGTCATGCTCTAGACAAAAAAGGTGAAACCAGGGTTTTAGCATTAGACATCCCGAAAACATTTGACAGAGTCTGGCATACTGGTCTTCTCCACAAGATAAATTACGGTGCTTTCGGACACATTTTTGTTCTTTCTGTCAGATCGTGAAATGAATGTTATCCTGAACAACCAATCGTCTGGATTCTTTCGTAATAACGTGGGTGTCCTCCAGGGTTCCATCCTTGGCCTCATGCTGATTTTAATTTTCATTAACGTTCTTTCTGGTGACATCAGATCTCAACTTCACATCTACGCTGACGATACAACCATTCATTTTCTCGTGCCTCGAGGGTAAGGTTGATCAGTCCGACAATGTCAAAATGGCAGCTGGTGTTAAGTGGTACAAAAGATGGCCTGTTATTTTTAATGCCTCCAAGACCATCTGAGAGGCCCCCTCTTCCTTCTATGATGGCTGATGCTAACCATCAGAAGAGTTACTTGTTTTGCCTTCTTTGGCTATCGTTCTCAGCTGACAAGAAATGCGTTGTGGTGCAGTGGCTATCGGCTCAGAACGAGAAATCGGGGAGCCGTGTTCTAATTCCAATGGAATTCCTTGCGTTCACTTACGCGCAAATACCCTTGGGAAAGGTATTAATCTGTCACTTCCCACCAGCTATGGATTAAATAACAGGACAGATTGGGTTCTATAGCCTTGAATGTCAACTAGTCTACTGCAGAAAGCAATGGCAACCTACTGTGAAATAATCTTCTGCCCAGTCAGTCATGACTCTTTCAATACATGATCGCCCAAGCGTGTATCACGTATGGCCCTTAACTGACTGACTGATATTGATTCCATTGCTAGGCCAACTGCTAAGAAAGTCGGTTCACTTTGTCGGGCGAGACAGTTTTTCTCTCAGTATCTCTCCTCCATATCTATAAGTCTACCGTTCATCTATGAAGAATCAGCAATATTTTTGGTCCTGATCTGACAGCTCGGCTTCAGTCACTTACCGACTGTCTGTAAGCACGACTCGGAGTTTCATACATCACGCAGCTTTCAGGTGTTGAGTATAAACTGACCGTTACGTAATTTAAAATTTAATATACATATCTGCTTCCCACCAATTATTTGGCTTTATAACATTTAGAGAAATTTAATTGTACCCAGCTTAATTTTGATATTAGTTAAAAGTGAAACAACTTGGAGAATTCAAATCATCATTTTCCTTTTGTAAAACAGGACCTCAGTTACCGAACATTTTGCTCTGAATCATAAAATTAAAAAAAAATGCCATTCATCTAAGATTTTATTTAATTAGAAAAGATTGTAATGGCTATATGAATAAGATGTATCAAGGGTACTATTGTCTTAAGAAAGAAATATGTTTTCCAAGAATAATGAATTTTTACAAGAATTGTCATTATTTGTTAAGATTTTAATTAAAATAATTAATAAAGATTTAAATCTATTAAATTTCTTTATTACTTTGTCCTGGTTAAATGATATTGTGATAAGTCAAATTCGCATTTACCAATCATTACTGGAAATGCTTAGTACAATTCATCACCCAGCATTTTTTTTAATTTGAAATCTTTTTTGTATGTATAAACGAGACGATTTTTGTAAATACAGCGTCTATACACGACATTATCACAAAATAAGAGCGATGATTTGTTTCATTCACTTACGCACTAATACCCTTGGAAAAGCTATTAATTCATCTCTTATCCCTTCAGCTATGGGTTGAATAGCAGGAGAGATTACGTTCTATAGCCTTTGTGTGCAACCAGTCTACCGAAGAATGCCAACCTAACTGCGGGAAATATTTCTGCTTAGTCATATCTCGATATATATATATATATATATATATATATATTAGGACCTTGAAAAATCTTGCAAATTTACTTGCGAAAAGTAATGGTTTCATTTATAGAAATTAGTAAGAAACATGTCACTGAAAGTATTGTCCATTGCTAGCCACTGCTTTTTCCGAACTTTCTCGCAGCATTTTAATTATACATCGAAAAAAAAAACAAAAAAAAAAAAACGACACGTCGTGTGAGGCTAACCACGAGTCGACCCATTTTTTAGAATCTTCATAAGAATGAAAGAGCTGCTTAGCCAAGCCATGGGATAATCGGACGGGGCAATGCCTGGTGAATACGGTGGGTGGAATAGGACTTCCAATTTAAGCATTTCCGAGTAGGTTTTCACCCGTTTTGTAGCATGTGGCCTAACGTTGCCATGTTGCAAAATCATTTTGTCGTGTCTCTGCTTGTATAGCGGCCATGTTTCTTTTTTTTTATGCTCGACTCAAACGCATCAATTGTAGTCGATAGCGATCTCCAGAGATGGTTTTGGTCGGTTTGAGCATCTCAATAAATTACACCAAGCTGATCCCACCAAATGCAGCGCAGAAGCTTCGAACCATAAATATTCGCTTTTGCCGCCGATGTTGATGCATGACCTGATCTTCTACGCTTAGGGTTACCGGAGTGTATCTACTTTTAATCGCCTGTCACGTTACGATGCAAAAAACTTTTCCTTTTCTGCGTTGAAGTAGCTGTTCACACGTGAAAAAACGCCGTTCGGCTTCAACTCGTACGGCACCAATGTCCTTGCATTTGAATCATTCCTAATAATTTCAAACGTTTCGAAACTCTGGTGTGATCATCTCCGAATGATGCTGCAATTACAGATTGTGCCTGACATGGGTTTTTATGAAGTGTTTTCAACTTTTCGTCTTCAATCTTTTTCGGTACACCAGAGCGTTATTTATCTTCAATATCAAAATCATTATTTTTGAGACGTCTCAACCAATTTATGCATGTTGTTTCCGACAGCGCATGGTTGCCGTAAGTCTCAGCAAGAATTCTGTGTGCTTCAGCTTCAAGTTTCTTTTGAATAAAGTAGTGCAGTAACATTCCCAACAAATACACTTTATTTGGCACAAAACCGACATTTTCAATGCTATGAAAAACAAAGTTGTTTACACTTCGAAGACATACACTGAATTCCAAGCTTACTTATAGTACTTCCTTATAGACATGTTACCATCTGAAACTAAACAAAGGCAGTTCTAGGAACGCTATCTGTTGGAAAACAGCGAATATATATATATATATATATATATATATGTGTGTCCAGAAAGAGACATGATCGTCCAAACAAGCATTATGTATGGCAATTAACTGACTGATCTATTCTAAATTTGAAGCTAAAAATTACATAAATATGAAGCTCACGTTATATCTTTTTCTTCTATGTGCCCTGTCCTTTCAGGACGTAGGCGATCATGGCTTTCCGCGTCTCGCTATCCCTGGTGGCTCTTAGCACGCTTTTTCCTGTTACTCCACGCAACCCTCGTTCCATCGTCCACCTGATCAGGTCCTTCAAATATGTTATCCGCTGCTTTCCCCTTTCTCTTTTCCCCTCTATCTGGCCTGTTAGTATCAGATTCTCCAAGCCCTCTTTCCTCATTGCATGTACCAGGAACTTCATCTGTCTCTTCCTGATGCTCAGTATTAATTTCCTTTCCGTATCCATCCTTTCCAAAGCCTCATCATTACTCACATGCTCGATCCATGATATCCGCAGCATCCTTCTGTAGAACCACATTTCAGTTGCTTCAAGTTTTTCCTTCATCTTCGATGATATTGTCCAGCATTCACTGCTATATTGAAGAACTGACATCACAGAACAATCCAGTATTTAAACTTTTGTACCTGCTTGATTTTAGTAACCCTCTATTTGGCATATTAGGCTGTCCTTTTTACTGATGACCATGCATTCGGTTTTCTTGCAGTTTATTTGTAGTCCTATCTTGTCACTCTCTTCAGCTACCTTTTGTAAGAGGTCTTGTAGTTTCATTTCCGTGTTTGCTATCATCTGCGTACCTTATGTTATTTAAATTGTGGCCTCCGATGACGAATCCTGGCCTAACTTCTAGGGTTCTCAAAATAGTCTCGCTGTACAAGTTGAATAGATCCGGTGAAAAGACACATCCTTGTCTTACGCCCCTTTCTATCTTTGTATATCTGCTGAATTCGTTTCCTGTCCGCATGCAGGCGGTTTGCTGCCAGTAGAGGTTCTTGATTACTCTTAGATCTTTCCCAAATATGTTGAGGCTGCCGAGCATCTCCATCAGTTTTTTGTGGCGTATTTTGTACTTCAAGTAAACTTTACATATATATTCGCCATAAAAAATATTGATAATTTTCGTTTGTTACTCAAGTTGTCAACAACTTAAATAAAAAGCTACTGCCGTGTTAAATATTAAAACAATTTTTTATTATTTATTGTTTTATTTAAACTAAAAGTAATATTTTCATAAAAGAGTATTTTAATCTTCAAAGATTTTTTAAAAAATAAAAAGTGATAAAAATGACGCTAATATCAGCCATCTTAGAAATTTCTAAACGAAACCTCCTTCCCGTCAATATGAATTCGTTTTGAAATACAACAAAACATTTTGCTTATTAGCAATATTAAATTTAAATTAAATTTAAATTAAATTTAAATTCAATTTATTAGCATTAACTTGAAATTAATACTAAAATAAAAGTTTCAAGCACAGTTTTCATTTTTTTTTTAAATTAATTTTAAACTTCGCATATCCATATGAAACAGAGTGAGAATCATACGTGATGCTGTGTTGAAAAGTTCTCACCCCAATCAACTAGGATAAGTGTAAGTCTTTTTCAGCATCCTCTCATTAATATATAAAAAATACCATTATGGACACTTAATCTAATCTAAACTTATTTATAAATGGAACTCTGTGTGTGTGTGTGTGTGTGTGTGTGTGTGTGTGTGTGTGTGTGTGTGTGTGTGTGTGTGTGTGTGTCCATTACCTATAGACTCCAAAACGGCTGAACCGATTTTCTTGAAAATTTACACAGTTGTACTATAAGCGTCTGCGGGTGTTCTTAGCTCGGTTTTGTGTCGAGGTACTCCCGATAAATATCGAAAATCGATAATCGAAAAAATCGGGTTATAGAAGGAGTGGTCCGATTTTAATCAAATTTGATACACTCATAGACAAAAACATAAGAAACGATATCCTGAAGTTTCAAGGTTGCAGTTCTTACAATAGTGCAGAAAATCGATAATATATATATATATATATATATATAAAGTCAAGATGTTTTGTGTGTGTGTCTGTTTATCTGTCTGTATGTCCTTTATACAAATCCACAATTTTTATCCGATTCTCACCAAACTTCACACAAATATTCTTTAGGCTGAGTCTGAGCTCCAGGACCATGGATTAGTTTTAAAGCTTTCATTGCACCCAAGCAACACCGGGCTATACTGCTAGTTTGTGTATAAGTACCGAAAATGTCATTAAAATCCGGGCTATACTGTTAGTATACTATACAAAAAGCAAGTAATATTAATAATAATAACAATAAATTTACACTTTAAACAAAACGTTCACGGCTTCTCGCACTTTTTTCTTCTATACCAATTTCTCTCGGAACAATCCCTATTTTTGTTTCAAATATATATATATATAATTCCAAGTGAAGAGGACTCAAGTTTTTTTTTTTATTTTGAGTACCCTGGCGTTTATTTTATTATAAACAGTTCTCAATATAATGAGTATTATAGAGCTTAATATAATATAATTATATAGTTATGTATCAATTTTACATTGCGACATGGAAATTTCTATGTTTCGAGATAGGTTCTCATCATCAGGTAATGTTGATGTGGTTGTGCAGATGATTTACATTTAAATGACAAAATCTTTTGGTTTGCTGTGAATGTATGTGGGTGTATTTTTTTGTTTTGTGGCTAATCAGAAAGTGAATCTCCATTCTGATTAGCCACAAAAAAAAAAAAACTTAAAAAAACACCCACATACATTCACAGCAAATATATATATATTATAAATTATATTTTAGAACATGTACATAATATCGCCACGAGGGCGCAATCGTTTCTGGACTGGTTTAGCAGCGCATCTTCAGGCGAAGTGTCTCCTGAAGATGCACTGCTAATCCAGTGCAGAAACGATTGCGCCCTCGTAGCGTTATTATGTACATGTTCTAAAATATAATTTATAATAAATATTCACAGCTCTATATAGTATATTATATATCGAGCACTGTTTTAAATTAATATTTTATATATTAAATTAATGTTATATATATATATATATATATATCCGAGTGAGTACAGAACGAAGAATTTTTCCACGTCCAAAACATTCTTTCTAATATATATATATATATATATATATATATATATATATATATATATATATATATATATATATATATATATATATATATATATATATTAGAAAGAGTGAGTATGTATTAGAGGAAGAGAGAGAGAGGAGTGTATAATTTACTCTTATGATCCGCTTACTTTTCGATATTTTTTTTGTCTTTCTTTATTTCATATCATTACTGGTGAACCTCTACACGTCCATGTTCCCTTTGCCTTAACTTTCTGGGGCCTTTCTCACCGACCTGCCGTCACAGTTTCCCCGCTACGAAGCAGTACCTTCAAGTACCCCACTGATTACGGTCATTAGTAAGCCCCTGACAATCCCTAACCCATATACAAAGTCCGCGGGCTCAAATCATCAACGGACTCCAATCCGGCAACGCACCTGATGACTCCAGCAATTTTATTTTATGATCCCTGTGTCCCTTCCCTGTACCCACGCTGCCGACATCACGGCTCGTGCAATCTTTTTATCCATTAAAGAAATAAATGACAAATTCTTTCAATCTCTAAGATCGCTATGGCTTTAAAAATATTTTACAAAATAAGTATGCTTATCTTGATTGAATACAGATTATGGATAAACCCTGATGGCTGAAGTAGTTGCGTGCATCCCGGTGACGCCAGAGACTGGAGTTCGGTTCTCAAGCAAGATTGAAAATTTCAATAATGTTTAAGTGAATATATTTATATTTGGAAGTTTGGCGCAATACAATCTTTTTACTTATGGCTGCGAATGCTGGTCAGTCTCCCCTCTAATGAAGGAACAGAAATGTGGTTCTCCAGAAAGATCCTGTGAATACCAGGACAGAACATATACTTAACATCAGAAAGAGATTTCTAGGGTACATAATGATAAAAGAGGACTTGGAAAATCCGATACTCATGGGACTATTTGAATTTAAAAGAGCCAGAGAAAATCAACGCCTGGCAAGCTTGAATAAATGGTTTACAAAGAATAATGAATTGTTTTAAAACGGACGTCTATTCAAACACGGGTATCCGTTAAAATAGTGTTTAAAGTAATAAAATGTCGAACTAAAAATAAATCCACATTTTAATGATTTCACCACAAGTAACGCGGCAAAGCGACTAAGATGCAAAGTGTTACTGAATGTGAATATGAGAAAGGAAAAACATTTAGGAGCGAGAACAATAATAGATCAAGAATTAAGAAGACAGAAGGTAACAATTGACGCTACATTTAAATTTTTGGAGAGGATAGTTGATCGAAAAGCAAGCAGCTGGAAGAAAATTTCAAAAGTGAAAAGTACGACAAAGAAACAGTTAGCATAAAACTTATGATTACATCTAGCCATATCAACTATAAAATGAGATTCTTGCCACCAATTGAGTACTATATTTCAATTCATATAGTGTAGTTTCTATAGAGGGAAGTTCATCAGAACAAATACCATGAAAGACTTTATAAAAGAAAAAAAGCAGAGACAGGCTACTGTGTGTGTGTGTGTGTGTGTGTGTGTGTGTGTGTGTGTGTGTGTGTGTGTGTGTGTGTGTGTGTTCTAATGATCTCTCTTCTTTGGTACTGAATGAATTTAATAGGTTAATTAGTAGAACTTGTATGAGTAAGTCATTATAATCTCCAAGAACACAGTACTAACTTTACCTGTATCCCAGATTCATCCTAAAAAGCAACTGCCTTCCCGATGACAAAAAAAAAAAAATTGTACCGTCTCTATAACCAGAATATTTATATTTTGTTATTTATTGTTGTTAGCATGAGAAATTGAACAGGTGAAGAGGCTCATCCCTTGTTTCCTGTTTAGGATGCGGTTTCCGGTTTTCTCTTTTCCAATCTTTTCACTCTTTTCTTAATTTTTTTTTTTTTAATTGGAGTAGATAGACTAAACTATCGCCCGGTTCACACTCCACCCACGTCTATTGAACAGGTGAAGAGGCTCATCCCTTGTTTCCTGTTTAGGATGCGGTTTCCGGTTTTCTCTTTTCCAGTCTTTTCACACTTTTCTTAATTTTTTTTTTTTTTAATTGGAGTAGATAGACTAAACTATCGCCCAGTTCACACCCACCCACATCCCTATTGAACAGGTGAAGAGGCTCATCCCTTGTTTCCTGTTTAGGAATGCGGTTTCCGGTTTTCTCTTTTCCAGGTCTTTTCCTTTTCTTAATTTTTTTTTTTTAATTGGAGTAGATAGACTAAACTATCGCCCAGTTCACACGCCACCCACGTTTCCTATTGAACGGTTTGAAGAGGCTCATCCCTTGTTTCCGTTTAGGATTTTGCGGTTTCCTTTTTCTTTTCCAGTCTTTTCACTCTTTTCTTAATTTTTTTTTTTTAATTGGAGTAGATAGACTAAACTATCGCCCAGTTCACACGCCACCCACATCTATTGAACAGGTGAAGAGGCTCATCCCTTGTTTCCTGTTTAGGATGCGGTTTCCGGTTTTCTCTTTTCCAGTCTTTTCACTCTTTTCTTAATTTTTTTTTTTAATTGGAGTAGATAGACTAAACTATCGCCCAGTTCACACGCCACCCACGTCTATTGAACAGGTGAAGAGGCTCATCCCTTGTTTCCTGTTTAGGATGCGGTTTCCGGTTTTCTCTTTTCCAGTCTTTTCACTCTTTTCTTAATTTTTTTTTTTTAATTGGAGTAGATAGACTAAACTATCGCCCAGTTCCACGCCACCCACGTCTATTGAACAGGTGAAGAGGCTCATCCCTTGTTTCCTGTTTAGGATGCGGTTTCCGGTTTTCTCTTTTCCGGTCTTTTCACTCTTTTCTTAATTTTTTTTTTTTTAATTGGAGTAGATAGACTAAACTATCGCCCAGTTCACACGCCACCCACGTCTATTGAACAGGTGAAGAGGCTCATCCCTTGTTTCCTGTTTAGGATGCTGTTTCCGGTTTTCTCTTTTCCAATCTTTTCACTCTTTTCTTAATTTTTTTTTTTTTTTTTAATTGGAGTAGATAGATTAAACTATCGCCCGGTTCACACTCCACCCACGTCTATTGAACAGTTGAAGAGGCTCATCCCTTGTTTCCTGTTTAGGATGCGGTTTCCGTTTTTTTCTTTTCCAATCTTTTCACTCTTTTTTTAATTTTTTTTTTTCAATTGGAGTAGATAGACTAAACTATCGCCCGGTTCACACTCCACCCACGTCTATTGAACAGTTGAAGAGGCTCATCCCTTGTTTCCTGTTTAGGATGCGGTTTCCGTTTTTTTCTTTTCCAATCTTTTCACTCTTTTTTTTAATTTTTTTTTTTTCAATTGGAGTAGGTAGACTAAACTATCGCCCGGTTCACACTCCACCCACGTCTATTGAACAGGTGAAGAGACTCATCCCTTGTTTCCTGTTTAGGATGCGGTTTCCGGTTTTCTCTTTTCCAATCTTTTCACTCTTTTCTTAATTTTTTTTTCAATTGGAGTAGATAGACTAAACTATCGCCCGGTTCACACTCCACCCACGTCTATTGAACAGGTGAAGAGGCTCATCCCTTGTTTCCTGTTTAGGATGCGGTTTCCAGTTTTGTTTTCGCTTTTGTATTTTGCCACCAATGATAAATATTAGAGATAAATCCTCACTTCTCGGTGAACTGAAAAGTAATTAAGATTTTAATGCTTCTTTAACAGAACCCTTATCAAAAAAAAATCTTCTTTCATCGATTGTAATTGTAGATCTAGAGATAACTCTCCGGTTGAGGGTCAATGTAGATCTGCAAATGTGATCTATCAGGCCACCATCTTCCCCAAGGAAAATAAGGAGAAATACCATGTTTATATCGAAATTTCGGTGGAAATTTGGAAGCAACGGCTTTATACACACAGGCACACCTTCACTAACCCTAATTTAAGATTTCAAACAGCCCTTTCCCGAAAATACCGGGAATTAAAAGAAAATAACAAATCCACAGTGGAAGCTGATACGCAAGGCAAAGACTCCAAATAGCTTAAGAGACAGATGTAATCCATGTTTAACAGAACAAAATTAAAATTTGGAAATTTCAATGTCAGAATATACTTCTGAATAAACGTAGAGAGATCATTAGTATGTGTCGTCATAGAAATAAATATAAATTGAAATAATTATCTTATTCTTCCATTTAGTCACAATAAAGTATTTTTTTTAATTTGGCTAAGCAGTTACCTTCCTTCCTACCTACCACTACTAACCCAATGGTTAAGCCACATACCTCCCACTACCATAGAAGAAATTACCACTAAGATTTCGCTAGCTTAACCCTATAAAAGCCAATATCCCCCCAAACCCTTCTTTTACTACACCAAGCCCCCTCCGGCATTAGAATTTTTTCTCAGTTTTTGTTTAAACAGAGTCGACAATACATGTCTTAAAATGACATGTTGAAAACGTCTATTTCATCTTGAAATTTTATCTGAATTGACAGATTACACATATATATATATATCCCTTCTTTTTCTTCTTCTTGTGCCCCTCCAGGACGTAGGCGATCATGGTGATCCACAATTTCTTATCCTTTGTAGCTCCTTAACATCTTTGTCTCCTAATCTCTATTCTGACAACCATTTCCACAGGCTCGTTAGGTAGGTTATGTGTTGTTTTACTGTCTCGTGAGTGTCACATTCTCCAAGCTCTCTTTCTTCATATGCGCTAGAAATATCACCTGTCTGTTCCTGGTGTATAAGTATACGTGTCCTTTATGCATCCATTTTCTTTAAAACTTTGGCATTGCTCACATGTTCGATCTATGGTGTATTCAGCATCCTTCTGCAGAAAGATATTTCTTTTGCTTCAAGTTTCTTCTTCATCTCTGAAGAGATTATATTCATTACCGCAGAAACTGATATTATAAAACAGTTCAGTTCTCTTTGTGTTTAATTCATTTTTCTGTTTCTTAATACTTTGCTTATCTTTAGGAAGGCATTTTGTAAAAACAAAAAAAGACGCATTTGATTTTAATGCGTCTGTAGGGGAAAATGGTGATACATCTATTAATTTTTGTCTGACAACAGTTTATCTAATGGTATTAAACAGAAGCCTGATCCATAACTGTGGTTACTGTGTTAGACTGTATTTTCTGAATATCTAATACCAAAAAATAAAAATCATTTTATAAACGTGAGCGAGGACTAAGAAAGAATTATCATTTAATGAGTGTGGGAAGGATCGCTATGGATTAGACCTGCGATGCAAAAGGGCGACAGCGTGAAAATATTAAGGAACACTTGTGCTTTACAATTGGCGAGTGAGACCATTTCAATGTAAATTCGTATTAAATAAGCAATGCACCAGCTGCCGAAAATAATAATAACTAGCAGTATAGGCCGGCGTTGCTCGGGTATAATGAAAGCTTTAAAACTAATCCATGATCCTGGAGCTCAGACTCTTTGGACGTTGGCACGAAAGACTAAAAAGCAATAGTTGTATCCAGTTAAAGCGAAACCCTACACTGAAAGAAAAATGAATGGATGCAAGTCAAATTTTGATTTCCTGGTATTTTTTTTAAAAATCATATCGCCCCAAGCAAGGCGGTGACGCCACTGAGGCGCATGGGGCTACTTAAGAGTAAAATGATTGGAAAAGAGGAAGCCGGAAACCACATCCTAAACAGGAAACAAGGGATGAGCCTCTTCACCTCGATATCAAATAAGATTTTTCGTCGTAAACTGAATTTTGATGGCTAAATAAGTCCTCTGAGTAAATTGTATCATGGCTGAGACTAAGAACTACAATTATACCTACTTAGAGCTAAACCCGAAGCAAAACTCAAATAAAAGGGCTGAAAAAATACAGGCATACAGGCAGATAAACAGACACACACACAAATATCTTGCCTTTTTTATATATATATATTATCGATTTTCTGCACTATTGTAAGAACTGCAACCTTGAATCTTCTGAATGTCGTTTCTTATGTCTTTGTCTATGAATGTATGAAATTTGATTAAAATCGGGCCACACCTTTTATAAACCGAGTTTTTCGATTATCGATTTTCGATATTTATCGGGGGTACCTCGACACAAAACCTATATAAGAATACTCGCAGACGCTTATAGTACAACTGTGTAAATTTTCAAGAAAATCGGTTCAGCCGTTTTGGCGTCTATAGGTAACGGACACACACACACACACACACACACACACACACACACACTGACAAAGTTCCATTTATAAATAAGTTTATATTATCTGCCGGCCAGTATTTTTTCTGTCTGTAAACGAGTTTTGCTGTCTAGAGTAAAAAAAAAAGGAATTTCTTCTTGGCTTTCCCAGGAATCTTTGGAATTCAAATAATTGGTGGACTCTGTTACAGTTTTCATATCTCGTTTCTCTTGTAACCCAGAAGGCGATTCCGTCAAAATACGCGCTGTCCGAATAAAATAAATTCTCACTGGTTAGGAACGACTGCAAGAATGACCTATTATATAATGATTTTTATGAGTGAATTTTCCCATAGATTTTTATGAGTGAATTTTCCCATAGATTTTTATGAGTGAATTTTCCCATAGAATTCGCATTGAAAATCTGGTAAGAAAAGATGTCATTGATCAAGAATTAAGGTAATCGTTATTGATGAGAAAGAGTTATTAAATGTTTGATATAATTAAACTGAAAGTAATTTTACGTTAGAAATATATTTTTACTAGAGAATATGAATTTATAAAAAAAAAATTCTATTAAATTCTATTGTAAATGATTTAACAGCAGAAGTATCTCATTGGGAGTCAGTTCCAGAAAGCAGTGGTTCGTGAGAAGACGTTGCTCGAATGGAACTTACATCTCACCAATAAAATACGAATGGAATGAGGGTGGTTGGCTAAAATGTGCTAGCTCCTGGCCTAAATTCTGCAAGTTGTTGTCCATTATGGCAAGGTAGCATGTTTGGCTCCAAATGAGATCATTGCAAAACAGTTATTGTATCTTCTGATGTGCTGGATGAACTCTTTTGATTCAGCTGAGTTCTCATCTAGAATTAATAGCACTGGTTTGGGGAAACTGGTAGGGTAAATTTTTGTTTTGTTCCCCGAAGGACTTTACCCTTTCAAATCTTTCAAAAACATCCCTATTTCCGTGCAAATGTATATGCTGAACCCAAATCGGTAATTGTTTATTGAAGAAACATACCTTTTTTTCATTTTATCGAGCAGAAAAATATGGAACTTCTTGTTGCTGTTTATCTCACCCCGTAACCACGGTTCAAAAATGTTATTCACTGCTGACTAAATTCACGCGTAGTTTTACGATTTTTCGTCCTTTTTTCAGCCCCTACGCGTAAAAATCGGCCAAAGTAAAGAAATCTACGCTTCAATTCATTCAGCGGTCAATCAGAGATGACAACGGTAGTAAGGGGCGATATATAGTCCGATGTATTTATGGTCGATACCATGAAAGAAAAGTAGGTTTCTTCAATAAACAATTATCTATTTGAGTTCAGCATGTACATTTGCACGGAATTAAGGATGTTTTAGAAAGTTTGTAAGGGATAAAGGCCTTCGGGGTACAAAACAAAAATTTACCACTGGTAGATCTTCCATCTCTTTTTTTTTCTTTCCTTTGATACAGCACATCTCATCTGGTTCATCTTTGAATGCTTACTCTGAATGATCACTGATTCAATAGATATCTTTGGATGATTTAAATAGTCCCTATCAAAGTTTTATTGAAAATCCAGTTTAGAGAGGTTCAAAAAAGAAGCTGCACTTCTTTTAGCATGATTATGATTATCACTAACCTGTCTGGTATGTCTTTCATCAGGTGTTTTCAAAGATTCTGCTCTTTTATGGTTTGTAGCTGTAGTTTCTCTCTTTGATAAAGTTTGACTGTCATCTGCAACGCTTGATCTTCTCTTCCTTGTTGTATCTGCTTCTCTCCTTGATGAAGTTTCACTGTCATCTGCAGCTTTTGACCTTCTATGGCTTGCAGCGCCTGCTTGTCTCCTAGCTTGTGCATTCTCTGGTATTCCTTCTACTCTTCACTTTCTTTGCTTCAGAGTTCTGGTCTTTGAATTTTTTCCATATTTGGGGGCAGAATATCCAGAGTAAAAGAAAAATTTAATGCCAAGTATCCAGTCCACAAAATATAGCACAAAATTTTTAAAAAAGACAACACAAAAAGAAATGTTTTGTAGAAAAATTAAAAGAATCATATATTTCATATATACATAATAAATAGACAAATTTTGATGTCCTATTTGTTAGGGTAATAAAATACATTCAAAGTTCCAATGTTTAAAGAGTCTGTTTGTTTAAGCGAAATATGATTTGCGAAGTTAAGATAAGTTTATGTTTCACTATGTGTGTGAACAATAGTATTAATGTCCGGATATTGAGTCTTTCTTTTGTGAAGAAAAAACAAATGGTATCGCTGTGAAGAATAAAGAAATTTGGTGTCGCTGTGATAAAAATGGATATGAGGTCTTTCATCCTTCTTTCTTTTGTTGCCACTGAAGAGAAAGAGTCAATCAATTTAAGGTCAAAGAGAGAGTGAGACGTGATTGTTTTGGGGGAAAAACACAAATAAATGATCACAGAAAAAAGTACTTATAATTTTGAGGAGTCAGCTGAAGTGTCTTGCTGTTGTTCCCTTTAGTGTTTAGTGTGTTTTTTTAGGATCGATGAATATTATTTAGAGATAATCCTACGATTATTATTCCCAGAAGGTCAAAAGAAAATAGCCAAAAATCGAACACATTTTGAACACCTACGAAGAGACAAAGACAAAAAATGGCAATGGTATTCAATTGTCTGTTTCCTTAAAAGAAAACACTCGGCATTCATTGCCTGGACAACCAGTGCTGCTATCGGTTGAAAGTTTTAAAAAGATCTTCAGGAAAGCAGGTTTCTCAAGTCAAATAAATGAGTTATCACTCTTTCTAGTATTGGTGTTGACTTCATAACCTTTTATTTGAAACTAACTTAAAAGTCACATTCTGTGTAAGACTTTTAAACTAGCTCCTGCCCTAAATTCTACAAGTTGTTTTCCATTCTGACAAGGGTAGCAACTTTAGCTTTAAATGAGGTCATTGCAAAACAGTTATTGTAGCTTCTGATGTGCTGGATGAAGTCTTTTGAGTTTGCAGAGCTTGATCTTCTCTTCCTTGCTGTATCTGCTTCTCTCCTTGATGAACTTTCACTGTCATCTGCAGCTTTTGACCTTCTATGGCTTGCAGCGCCTGCTTGTCTCCTAGCTTGTGTATTCTCTGGTATTCCTTCTACTCTTCACTTTCTTTGCTTCAGAGTTCTGGTCTTTGGATGTTTCCATGTGTGGGGACAGAATACCCGGAGTAAAAAAAAAAATGAATACTGTTTTAATATATCCTTTTCAAGAAAGACAACACGAAAAGAAATGTTTTGTAGAAAAATAGAAAGAATCATATATTTCATATATACACAATAAAAAGAGAATAAAGAAGCTGCACTTCTTTTAGCGTGATCACAAACTTGTCTGGCATGTTTTTCATCAGGCGTTTCCAAAGTTCTTGCTTTTCTATAGTTTGCAGCATCTGTTTCTTTCTTTGATAAAGTCTGACCGTCATCCACTGAAGCTCTTGACTTTCTCTTTTTTGTAACGTTTGCTTCTTTCCTTGCTTGCCCCTTCTCTGCTGTTTGAGATATTCTTGATCTAATCTGTTATGCAACATTTGCTTCTCTCTTGGTTTGCGTCTCTTCTGATGTTTCAAATGCTTTTGATCTTCTGTGGTTTGAAGCATCGGCTTGTCTTCTTGGTTATGCATTCTCTGGTGTGTTTCTGCTCTTCTTTCTCTTTGCCTTTGGATTTTTCAGTGGTGTTTTAAATAAATAACTTTAAATTCCTCAATTCACTCAATGGAACTTCAAAACCCCATTTTAACTCTGATTCGGGTTATAAGTAAAATTCCGACCGAGACTCCCATTTGGGCAGAAATACCAATTCTTCAAATCACAAAATCCGTTGAACTTTAATTGAGTTGATTTCTTCAAATCACAAGCTCTACGGAACTTTTAAACCTCACGTCACAAAACCTCTCATTTTAAATCTGATTTCTGAGAAATAAAATTGATTTCCTCAATTCACAAAGTTTGGTAAATATTTTAAAGTGAATTTAAAACAGAAATGTTTAAATTGGCGAAAATATAAATGAAAAACATTCTAAATAACATTTTTTTTCAGTTATTTTAAAATTTAAATTTTTAACTGTTTCGTCCTCATCTGGACACACATACCAATGCCAGATGTTCAAGCACCAGATGAAGGGCAGATATTCAATCCCAGGATCATCCCGATTCCATAAAGGTATAATATATATAATTGGTAGAGTAAGTGTAGCCTGAGTTAGAGGGGATTTCAGACACATGGACGGCCAAATAGAATTTATCGTTTAATATATTTAGAATATAGAAGATGGAATGATTCATTATGACATGTCTCTAATTTTTATTTAGATACATTGTATTCATATTCAATTTTTCTAGTTGAATTGGTCGAGTAATATTGCATATGATCCATCATTGTACATAATTAAGTTAGAATTATATTTGTATTTCATATGAATGAAAAATGAGATGTAGGAGGGTGGGGAGCCGAATCATAGATCCGGGTAAGCTGTATCATAGATTGTGGAGCATGAGATTCTTGCACTACACACACACACACACACACACACACACACACACACACACACATATATATGGATATTTTTTTTTGGGGGGGAGACTTCTACCGGTATAAAATCTTATAAAAATAAGTTTCATGTTAACGTAAAGGTGGTCAATGATATTGCTGCAAAATCTTTAGGCTGTTAAGAACGCAATATAACATTATATATATATATATATATATATATATATATATATATAATATAAAGTTTGGTTGCTCGAGTAATTTCTTGTGGCGAAGACACCAGTGACTTTATATATATATATATATATATATATATATATATTAAGTCACTAAAATAAAAGCTGCAATAAAACTAAGATATTATTTAATTAGAAAAGCTTTTAATTGATTTTATGAATAAAGTATATATATATATATATATTTTTAATAATCGTGTCATCCCAAGCAAGGCATTTTACTGCCATTGTTAACAGAGGGTTACATAGAAGGGAGGTTATGAGAAAGCGTGGCAGGTTACAGGGGGTGTCAGGAAGAGGGTAAGAGAAGTATGAGAATACTGATGAGAGTGAAGTGGACGGAGAGAGGAACATGAGAGAGACAAGATGCAGGTTGGTGAGATAGGAGATGATTATTGACTTTATGTTTAAAATCTTGGAGATTGTAGGGAAGCAAGTAAACGGAAAGGAATTCCACAGGCGGGAAGTGCGAGAAAAGAAGCTGTTGGAGTAGAATTTGCGTTTACAATTTATTGGTTTCATAGTAAAAAGGTGGAACCTAGTTGCTAATTTTGCGGCTCGAGTAAATACATATATAGGAGGTACCAGTGAGCTAAGTTCATCAGAGCAGAAGCCGTAAAAGTATTTGCAGAAGAGACACAGGGAAGCCAAATTGCGCCGGTGAGAAAGTGACTGTATCTGAGCTGCCAAGTTGGAATCGATCACATCGCAGATTCTTCGTTGGATTTGTCAAGGACCCCTAGGTGGATAGCAGGACTACCCGACCAGATATGGCAGCAGTATTCAATGCAAGAGCGGATGGTAGATGTGTACATGTGTACAGAATTGTTTCAGACGGAAAAAACTTCCTGGCCCTACACAGAGAACCGGCCTTCTTAGCAGCGGATTTAGCTATGGATTCTATATAGTCATTCCACTTACATTGGGGAGATCGTTAATGTACATAAAGAAACGCGTGGGACCTAGTATAGAGCCTTGAGAGACAACCGCGTTCGTGTGATAGTATTGAGAGCCATGTCCGTTCAATCCTAGCTTATGGACACTATTATCTTAGGAAAAGAAAATTCGATGAATAATGAATTTTGATAAGAATTGTTTTCAATTATTTTTATTTTAATTAGAATTATGTATTGAGTTTTAAAGGCTTTTAAAAATCTGTATTATTTTTTAACAGTTAGACGATATTGTTATTTAGTAAAAAGTATATATATATACTAATCCAAAATGGAAAAGCTTACTATAATTAAGTGAATCCAAATATTTTAAAAAGAATTTCGAATTTTTTGTGAGTGGGTTATAAATGTACCGATCTTTGTCAAGAAAGAGGTTCCATACACGATATTATCATGAAATAAGAGCAGTGACAATAGTAAATTTAAAATTTATCTATAATTTTCTAAGATTTCATCATCAAGGGTCTTTGTTAGACGTAGTTATTTTTAATCGTTTTAATCGTTTTAATCGTTTTACCCCAAGCAAGGCGGTACCGCCACTGATGCGCAGGGGGCTACATAAGAGTAAAAGAACAGACAAGAGGAGAGTGAAGATAAAGACCAACCAGTTCCAGAGGGTGTCAGAGAAAGGACAAGAGAAGAATGGGAACACAGGTGTAAAAACAGTTGCGAAGGTAGAGAGAAAGAAAAAGAACAAGATATACGGGTTGATGTAGAAAGGACAGGAGTCCAATGGATAAGAGATGGGTATTGACTGCGTTTAAATTCCTGGAGGTTGCAGCCATCAGGAACGCAAGTATATGGAAGGGAGTTCCACAGACAAGAAGTGCGAGAAAAGAAGCTGATGGAGTAGAATTGCCGGCTACATTTGGTTGATCTAACTGTAAATGAGTGGGACCTTGTTGTCAGTCTGTTTGCACGAGTAACTTCTTGTGGCGAGACACCAGTAAATTAAGTTCGTCGGAGCAGAAGCCATGAAAATATTTGTAGAATAGACAGAGGGAAACCACATCCCGGTGAGAAGTTGGCTGGAGTCGAGCTGCCAAGTCGATACCTATCACATTACAGATTCTCCTTTGGAGCCTGTCAAACTCCAATAAAAATATTAGATTACTTAGAATATTTTTCTAAATGTTAATGATTAATGGGTAGTAAAAAGTATATACATAAAAAATAGCGCACACATTATATTCATCAAATAATTTTTACAGTTATGTCTCCCGTAGAAATATTCCCAAACATAAGTCTACCCCAAAAAATTCTTGACAACTTATAGAACAGTTGGGCCCGTTTTAAAAAATGCTTTTCCGTGATATGTAAAGCTAAAAGTAATATTTGCTTCAAATCAAAGTAATTTAATTTAAAAACAGGTAATCTTCCTCAAATAAACTTTCGGAAAAATATATTATCTTTTTGAAAGATTTAATAAATAATGATGTTTTCACAGATTTGCTGATATGGCTGATATTTAACAATTTTAACGATTTAAAAAAGAAGTTATTTCAATCAATTTAAGTCCAGTTTGAAAAACAGTAAAGTATTTTGCTTATTGGAAATGTTATATTTAATATATTAGTATTTGTCTATATTTCGTCTATATTTCTGAGATGAGGTAGTATTTACTTAAGGCCACATGGCTCAGTGTATATAGACGTTGGTTAGTTTCTGACTTGACTCTTAGAGTTGTGAGTTCAATACTAGGCTACAGCAGTGTGAACAAGTAACTTGCAGGGTTAGAGGGAGATAACTCATGACATACAATCGGGGCTAAAAATTACGCAAACAATGGTGATACAATATTCCCCAGTGATTGTAATAAAGGGTTCGGTTCGAAATTTCTAGCACCTGAAGAAGGCCAGAGCGTACAAAGGCTGAAACGACGTACAAATGGCAACAAAGATTCGGACAATAGTCCAAATAATGTAAATCTGTTAATCTTGAAATTAAAACAAAAATAAAAGTTTTATTAAATATTTTCCATTTCTAAAAATGCATTTTATATCTAAGGTATCACTTTTCTTTGGAATTACCTATATATATATATATATATATATATATATAAGCATCACAGCCCGGCGTTGCCCGTGCAACTCAGAACATTTTAGTAGAAGGAGACGCCAATGAGAGGTGTAGAGTAAAAAATCGATAATATATATATATAGATAAAAAAAATCGATAATATATATATAAAAGGCAAGATGTGTGTCTGTTTATCTGCCTGTATTTTTTTCAGCCATTTTATTTTAGTTTTTGCTTCGGGTTTGGCTCTAAGTAGGTATAATTGTAGTTCATAGTCTCAGCCATGATACCATTTACTTAGAGGACTTATTTAGCCTTCAAAATTCAGTTTACGACGAAAAAAATCTTATTTGATATCGATACCAGGAAATCAAAATTTGACTTACATCCATTCATTTTTCTTTCAGTCTACGGTTTCGCTTTAACTGGAAACAACTATAGCGTTTTAGTCTTTCGTGCCAACGTCCAAAGAGTCTGATTTCCAGGACCATGGATTAGTTTTAAAGCTTTCATTATATCCTGCTAGTCATGCAATATATATATAAACATGTTTCGTTAAAAATATCCTACAAGAAATATTTTAATTTTGTATTTGATTTTCCAGGATTTTTACATGTTTTCTTTTTGCTGGAGATAAGTAATGTAAAAATGTTCCATAAATATCTACTTCCCAAGCACTTTTAAGCATCTTCACAAGCCATTTTCAATTATGTTATTTTTCCGGTGTTGTTATGTCCTCATGTTTGACTGTATTGTAATTTTTTCTGTTTTTAGTGCTTTTTAAAAAGAAGAATTCTTTAAAACTGTCAAGCGACGCGCGCTACTGGGCATCGTATGAGTATTTGTCTATTTGTTTATTTTTTTTTTTTTACAAAACTTTCAAAACTTTATTTCCACTGTTAAACAATGTAAGGTTGATGGTAGGAGAAAATTGTTTGATATATAGTGCCTCTCTTATAGCGAGTGCTTTTGATATTGGGATTTAAATAGTATTTTTGTATTTTCAACCAAAATTTTTCTTAACGGTTCTTGTAAATTATGAGTTAATAAATGTTTCTTATACTATTATTGCTAGGTAGGTGGCATGTCTATACAGGGAAGTGGTAGCATGGCCAATATAGGTAATTTATTTATGACAAGAAACACAATCTTGAGCGGGGCATTGAAATTCATACACTATATTTGTCATTGCTAGTTTAGATTTGATAGGGTTATTATTATTAGAAACCACAGGGTTTGCTATCATCCATTTTCTATAATATATAATACATTTTACATGTTTTTGAGGAATTACAGCAAAAATATGGTATTTTAATAATTTTTCGAATAGATAATTCGTCTTGTTTATAATTAATGTGCATTTGGTTGCAATACAATATGTTGACGTTTTCTTGTGTTATACTAAGTACTAGTGTCATGTATTTTTTGTAAGAATAATTTTATTTGTTCACCAATGATGTACTTGGGAAAATTATTGTTGACTAATGTTTGTTTTATATGTTTTAGTTCGCTCAAAAATATGTTTTGGGACGAAGAATTTTTCACATAAAATTCTTCCTCCTATTTAAGAAGTTCGTTATTACTGCTATTTTATATTTTCTGGGTATTGGCTATTATAATTAAAACAAGAGTTCTGCTGGTGGATTTTTTTATACAGATAAGAGATAAATTCGTTGGTTTTTCGACATTTTTGTTTTAATAAAAAACCATAGACGAAATCATAAGCCTAAAATTAAATTTTGAAAATAACTCCTTACTAAAATTTATTTACGAACTCATAGAAAATAACAAAATCCCATTTTTGAACGTCAATATAGAGCTAAAAAAATAAAGGAAAAGGGAAACATGTAAGAATCCTGGAAAATTTAAATAAAAGATTAATCAAATCTTCCTTTTATGTCGTTTTTAACGAAATATTTTTGAATGAAAGATTGCTGCCCAAATATACGTTAATATATATATATATATATATATATATATATATATATATATATATATATATATTTAGTATATCGAGGCAGCAAGTAATTTTCTAGACATATTCTATTAAATATAAGAGACAATGAATGTCTATTATGTTTAATCATGAGCCGTTCTAAACGTCGTATTTTTGCTTTAATTTCAGTTGAAAATAAAGACAAAAATTCTCCAACATTTGGATAATTATTTATTGGTTTTCTTCTAAGCTTTCGGCTCACATGAGCCATCTTCAGAGAGGTAGTTTAAACTGAAATATTATAAAATCCACCATCACCGACGATTTTATTTTGTGTTGACATAAAACTCCGCTTGGCAACGGCAATAGTTACCAAAAATAATAAACGCAGTTCTTAAGTTTGCGATGCGGTTTTATGACGTCACACCGCGGGATAGCGCGAAATGACAACAAAACCATCTAGTCAAATGCAATGTAATATGTTATTTCCTGTTTTAAAGTTGATTTTATTGAGTGTTGGTTGTTTTGATTTGATGTACATGGCCTCAAATATCTGCAGGTTCCTCTTACTGTGTGTATGAGTAAGGATCACCGTATTGTTGACCAAAATCTGCAAAAATCTTATTTTCAACTGAAATTAAAGCAAAAATACGACGTTTAGAACGGCTCATGATTAAACATAATAGACATTCATTGTCTCTTATATTTAATAGAATATGTCTAGAAAAAAAAATATATATATATATAACTGTAATTTTATCTTTGAACATGTCTCGAAAAACCCACCGAGTATGTACGCGGAGGAGAAAAAATGGAAACAAAAAAAGAAACGAACTAAGCAATTGAACATTAGTCAAAGTACTATTCGAAAAAAAAAACCGAGATGAGGAACCTAACACGTAAAGCGCTCAATCCAATAGCAGAGCAAATAAATAAGTAAGAAATATATATATATATATATATATATATATAGAGAGAGAGAGAGAGAGATAGAAAGTGCGATGGATAAATTTTCGCCATTTGATACTTTTACATTCGTGCATATGCGTTGATTTTTATTTTATTTTGTCGACTGCACAGTATAGTAGAATCAGTTGGGCTCCGTCTGTGAGAAACAAGAGCAGCATGACGCAATTTACTCCGCCAGAAATTGTGAAACTTTGCTGTCCTGTTTGTAATGTGTCAACATGGCCTCCAAGAGAAATTTTTTAAGGCGATACAAAATCTATTTGGAGCCACTAAGACGTGCAAAGTTACTTTGAAATTATATATAAAAAAAAATAAGGCTAATTAATGTGCATGAAATTTCAACATGTGCTCATTTACTGACTATATAAAACATTGTTAAAACATATCAGTATTCAAGTACTTTGACAATATAAAATACGATTTATGCATTTACATTTACCATTTTTTAATATGACTTTTAAATGTTCATAGCAAAATCTTTACAAGGAAAAAATGAAAAACATAATTTAACTATTTGATAAATGCTTTTCCTGCTTTCTTCTGTGCAAAATTTCTTATAACACTCTCAAAATCAACTTGTCTGGCAATGCTAGACTTAATGCTTATCCTTGTTAGGTAAACAAGTCGAGTTTGTGACATAGTAGACCGCAAATAATTTTTTATAAGTTTAAGCTTAGTGAAAGATCTTTCAGCAGATGCTACGGTAGCTGGAATTGTTAACAATATTCTCAAGCTAATACAAACATTTGGAAATAATCCAGGCAGTTGGTATTCTCTGAACAAATTTAGCAATTCTATAGGTTTCAGCTCTGTTTTTCCAAAATTAGCCTTGTGTACAACTGGAAAATATTGCATTTCTTTTAAAAGATCTTCATCATTCATGCCGGAAGGATATTGATGAGCTAACTTTTTGCTTTATTTTCTCGCTCACTTTCACACATTGTGGAATATTTTCACATAAAAACAAAATTTTCTACCAACTCCTTAACAGCATTAAAACGTACAGTTAATTCCCCAACAACATTGTCAATCAAAACATAAAACGCAGTTTTTCTAAAATAAGCCTCTTGTGGGCAGTCCCTTGTGTCATACATTTGTGCCATATTGGTTTCAGTTGTACTTGTGTTGTCATGCATTCTTTTTCACTTCCGATCTACTTATCTACCTCCATGGCAGAACTTGATTTCCATCTTAAGAGTTAAGGCAATCGCTTTGGTTTCATTCCAGATTCCTTTCCAGTAACATCGTAACTTCATTAAATCATCAAGGAGAGTTTCAATGTTAGACACCTCCACATCCAGAGTGGCATCTCTAGCTTGAATTACCTAGTGGCAAATAACTATTGCAGCCAAAATGTTATACCAAACTGCCGACATTAGCACACGAATAAAAGTTATTAAGTATACCAATACTCCATTTATTTCATTTATTGCCTTTGCTGTTAAATTAAGCTATAACAGATCTTGCAATGCTAACTGGATACCATTAAGATGTCATGCAAAAGGTTTAATACATTGAAGTCTAGCGGACAACCCGGTTTCTGACATACCATGTAGAGAACAACCTATGCGTGTCTTAAGTAATTCCCATCGTTTCAGTCTAGAGCTGAACAAGTTATATATTGTTTGAACTGTGCCAAAATATGTGATTGCTTCCGATAAGCACTCGGTAGCATCGTTTTCACATAAATTGAATGTATGGCAGCCATAAGACAAAATTCTGCTCTTGTATTTTTGCTTGAACTCCTTTATACTTTCCTGTCGTGTTAGCAGCATTATCGTGTCCTTGTGCCTTACAATCGCTCAGAGGAATGGCGTGCTCTTCTAAGGTATCCATTATTAATTGAAAAATCTCTTTTACTGCTGCAATCGGCAAACATAAGAAATCGTTCTTGCACCTCATATCTATCAATAAATATCATCTATAAATTTAAATACCTCCAAAGAAATGTTGTTTGCTCAACATGAGAAGAGTCTGGAGTTGCATCCACAATAACTGCAAAACATTTTGAACTTCTTTCCAACAAAATGTGTTGTTTCACAAGGTTAGAACATGCAGAAATAAATTCGTTTTGGAACCCCGGTGATAGATAATGAACTTGAAGGCGTTCACCATTTTCCTGGTATTCCTCAACCTTTTGTACATGTTCATGTGGTATAGGATTCTATCTTGGTAGTAGCTCAATGAGACCTAGGAAGTTCTCATTGTTTGCATCCCCGAACCGATATGATGATCTACTACATGCCAAACCACGTTTCACCACATTGCGCCATTTCACTGCTTCAGATTAGTAACTTGCTTCTAATAAAGAGTCAACTTCTTTTTTAAATAAAAGATGTCTTTTGAGCTCACTTCATGCTATATTCCTTATGGCGTTTACTTTTTTTCATGTTCTTCGACCCTAACACTTAGTTTTCGCCACTTTGTTCTAGCTGTCTAACCTCCAGGAGATGCGAAATGCAGACCATGAAGATACGACACCAGTGGTGTGCCAAAACAGTTCACATGGCAAACAGTATAATGCTTGTTTTGCTTGACTCCAAAATAGAAACTTTTTTCGTACATTTATCCATTAGTACCATGGAATTTACAAACTAATTTTTGGAAAAGCTTGTTTGTCCAGGTCATTTAGACATTGTTTAGGTAGTGGGATGTGACCAGTGGTAATATATTTTTTATTTCTGCTTTAGTATGAACTTCATCTGCAATGCATCCAATATCAAGGCCAATAACTGACTAAGCATTCGTACATTCAGAACGATCATCATGTATCTCTTCTCCAGTCATACTTCCATCAGAAAGAGGAATCATACTTATCTTTGCACTAATTGAACTTTTTTTAAATCGTTTCACCCCAAGCAAGGCGGTACCGCCACTGATGCGCAAGGGGCTACATAAGAATAAAAGCTTAGACAAGAAGAGAGTGGAGAGAAAGACGAACCAGATACAGGGGGTGTCAGAGAAAGGGCAAGAGAAGGGTGTAAACATAGGTGTGATGACAGTTGCGAAGATAGAGAGAAAGAAAAAAGAACAAGATATACGGGGTGATGTAGAAAGAACTGGAGTCAAGTGGATAAGAGATGGGTATTGACATTGCATTTAAATTCCTGGAAGTTGTAGCCGTCAGGAAAGCAAGTATATGGAAGGGCGTTCCACAGGCGGGAAGTGTGAGTAAAGAAGCTGATGGAGTAGAATTGTCGGCTGCATTTAGTTGATCTGTAAATGGGTGGGACCTTGTTGTCATTCTAGTTGCACGAGTAAATTCTTGTGGCGGATGCACCAGTGACTTAAGTTCGTTGGAGCAGGAGCCATGAAAGTATATGTAGAATAGACAGAGGGACGTCACATCCCGCCGGTGAGAAAGTGGCTGGAGTCGAACTGCCAAGTCAGGACTTATCACATTACAGATTCTCCTTTGGAGTCTATCGAAAACACAGAGAGGAACAGCAGGGGCGCCTGACCATATATGACAGCAGTATTTTATGCACGGATGGATGGTTGATTTTTGAGTAAATAGCAGGACAGACTGGGTCCTATAGCCTTGAATAGCAACCAGTCAAGAAAAAGAAAATCTCTAAATTAAACCAGCCTGTAGAAAAGTGTTTTCAACTGACGTTCGTTTTGGGCTGTTGACGGAGACCGTCGAACATGCCATCTTCCACTGAAATGTTGCTGTTCCGTTGTGCAAGTTTGTTGAAGACATCATGGTTCGTATGTTGCGCGTAAATTTCTTTGTCCTTGAGGCCAGTTCTATCTGTAGTAATGTACCTCTGTTAACTAAGACTGAGCATTATATGCTCTTTTGTTTACTAGGTGCTATGCGAGTCGTGATTTGGATGACGCGACAGAAGGAATCACATAGGGAAGAGAAGTTTACCTCTATTTCCAAACAAAAGTTAATTCTCGGTTTAAAAATCTTGCAAAAATAAAATATTAATCTGTGACACATTATTTTTAGAAAATTAGCAAATTTTATGTTAATCTAATTTACGCAGTATTACTTATTTATAGCGGAAAATTTAGAATAAAACTATTTCTTAATCACAGAGTTATACGTCAAACGGGTCAAAAAGTTTATCAAAACGTGATAAAAGTGTATGGCGTTCACAAGTAACAAAATGGTAGAAATTCTTTTCGGGTAAGAGGAGGAAATTCTGATCTTTTAATTTGAACAGACCTTACCATACAAAAATAACTTCAAATACACACAAAAAAATTATTTTTTAAATATGAGAGCCAAACGATTTTTATTAAAATTTTCAATTCCCGGTAGGCAATATAATCTTCAATTATTAACTTAAAAATGTAACCGCAACAAATATTTGAAGTATTTTTAGAATATTTTTGAAATTGTATAAATTATTATAATTAAGAAAAATTAAAACAATTCTTTTAAAATTTTATTAGTAAACGAAATAAATTTTAGACAATAATGCTCTTAATTTTTATTATCTATTCAAGCAATTAAAAGCTTATCAAATTAATTAATATCAGAGTTTTATTGCACTTTTCATTTTACTATTTGGATCAGATTTTCGGATACAACGGCCAAATAAAAAAATATATATATACGATTTATATTCCCCAATGAGTTCAGCGTTTAACTAATAAAACCTTTAACCGCAACAAAGTAAAATTTATTAAAATTTCATTGATTTACGTGGAGTGGGAAAAACAGGTGTAAAAAAAAACAAAAAACAAACAGATTTCTACTAAAATTTAAAAAAAATAATCATTTCAAAAATAATTTCATTCATTTGTGAATGAGTGCTGAAAGTTTCATAAAAATCCAACAATTCATTCAATGTTTGCGAGAACCTTCAAGTTAATGTGTTTGTCAATGGAAAAAAAATGACTGATATAAAATTACGTTTTCCCTTGTAAACACGCCTAACGTTTTGTTTACCCGCTTACTCAAATCAAAACAAGATTTTCTGCCAAAATTTCGAACATGTTAGAAGGGATTGAAATTTTTTAAAAAATAATTTGATCTTTTCTCTTAATAATAATAATAATATAAACATTTTATGGATTCAGTTCGTTTTTATTAAGTTTGGGACGGTTTTTTTTATTCATACTAGGCTGTTTTTCAGCGATTTAGTGGAGGTCAGTCAGTTAAGTGCCATACGTGATACACGCTTGGGCGATCATGTCTCTTTTGAGACATGACTGACTGGGCAGAACATTATCCCGCAGTAGGTTGCCATTGCTTTCTGCGGTAGACTGGTTGCCGACCAAGGCTATAGAACCCAATCTGTCCTGTTATTTAACCCATAACTGGAAGGAAGAGACGGATTAATACCTTTCCCAAGGGTATTTGCGCGTATATGATTGCAACGAATTCAACTGGAATTCGAACTCGGCTCCCCGATTTCTCGTTCCGAGTCGATATCCACTGGACCACAAGTGGAGGTACCTACCTTAAATTCACTTTATAATCTTCAATTTTCATAGAGATGCAAAATTGACAAGATTTAAGTAATTTTAAACTTTCTTTCTCAAGAGATAGTTTAAATTGGGCTCTAATAGAAAATGTAAATTTGTCGTCTTCTAGTGTGTTGAAATATTTAAGGACTAAACATCAGCATAAACTTTCCAGGCAACACAATACTTTAGCTAAAATCTTACTTAGTGGTTTAATAATTTCTTTAATTTAATTTAATTTTATAGTTCATGGTAAACAATACTTTTAAGAAAATGTATTTTTCTTCTTTCCTTTATGATAACAAAAATAAATTCTGAGGATCTTGAGCAACGTACATACAACTGGCCATGCGTAAATATTTCATTCTGGAGCCAAATTCCAATTTTTTTAAGTTAATTTTTTTTTTCTTGAGAGTTGTTTAGTGTTCTTGCAACACAGGGAAAACTGAAAACTGGTTTTGTATATATATATATATATATATATATATATATATATATATAGACTAAAACGTAAAGAAAAGATATGCAAAAACAATATTGCATTTTTATTAAGTAAGTATTTGTTATTTTAATCATTAAATTCTTTTTAAAATAGTGAATATATTTTATATGTTAAATACAAAAAACTGTTATTATATTCAAAAAGAGTAATAGAAATCTATCGTACTAAGCTAAACTGTATACCAACTGTACTTTGTACTTACTTACCTGTTTACAACTTTTCCCTAAATTTGGTTTCGATCGGTATATATATAGCCATTAGAGATAGTGTGACGGGTGGACTAACAGAAGTCACACCCACCTCTAATTGTAGATCTAGAGAAAACTGTCCGGTTGAGGGTAAATGTAGATTTGCATATGTGATCTATCAAGCTACAATCTACCCTAGGGAGAAAAATATCACATTTATGTCCAAATTTCAGCGGGAATTTGGAAGGATTTATACACAAAGGCACTCCTTCACTAGCCCCAATTTAAGGTATCAAACTGCCCTTTCCCGAAAATACTGGAAATTAAAAGAAAATAACCTAAATCCACAGATAAAATCGAAACTGATAGGCAAGGCAAGCACTCCTAATAGCATAAGGGATAGATGTAATCTATGTTTAAAAGAAAAAATTTAGATTTTGAACATTCTATATCAGTATGTCAGTCAGTTACGTGTCATACGTGAAACACGCTTGGGCGATCATGTCTCGAAAGAGATATGACTGATTGGGCAGAAGATTATCCCGCAGTAAGTTGCCATTACTTTCTGTGGTAGACTGGTTGCTGACCAAGGCTATAGAACCCAATCTGTCCTGTTATTTAACCCATAACTGGAAGGAATAGACGGATTAATACTCGGCTCCCCAATTTCACGTTCCGAGCCGATAGCCACTGCACCACAACGCACATCCAGAATGTACTTCTGAATAAACGTAGAAACATTATTAGTATTTATCATCACAGGAATAAATTTAAAATGCAATAATTATCTCATTCTCCCATTTAGTCACAATAGAATTTTTTAAAAATTTGGCAAAGCACTAACCTTTCCCTCCTACCTAAAATTACTAACCCAATAGTCAAGCCACATGCCTCCCACTACCATAAGAGAAATTACTACTAAGATTCCTCAGGCGTAACCCTATAATAGCCCAAATTCCCTCACCTTTCTTATTTACTAGCCCCTGCCTCCATCATTAGAATTTTTCCTCATCCTTTTATTAAACGGGGTTGACAATGCATGTCTTAAACTAAGATGTTGAAAATGGCTATTTCTCTTCTAAATTTTATCTGAATTTACAGATTATATATATATATAGATAGAGATATTGTGCTTCAATCTGTTATTTTATGTGACACAATCTTTCAAATTCTATATTAAGAATTCGTTGATTCCACTCGATAAATCAACGCGCGATGTTTCTATCTTTAAAAGAATTTTCGTCTTTGTGAATTTTTAAGCAGATACATCCCGACGAGTGTCCAGACTGTTTGAGGACATACAAGATGTGATGGATGAATTGTTGTCTAAATTACGCAACAATGAAAATAACACTGTCATCTAATTTTAACAGATATATTTCTCAAAATTACAAAAATATCTTGAAATAGTAATGAGTAAATTTATTCAATAAAATCACGATTGGCTTCAACCACGGCCACCAGACGACTTTGGAATCTCCTGCATCTCTTCTGGGCGGTTGAACAAGGACAACACGCTATTGGTTCGGTGCTCTCGCAACCATCGACGGCTTCCGAACAGTTTCCGCTACCCTATTAAAACTTACAATATTTGAATCAACCTGTGGTATGATTTCCAGATATTTCTCAATACACGATTGGATAGTCTCTCAGCGCAGATTTTATGAAGAAATTAGCTCTTTGACCAATCGACCATGTTGTAATTCAAATCCAGTTTCCATGGTCAGAAGGCTAACATTCTATTCACTTGGTTTGAAGAACTTTTCGTAATGTTTAGTTTATGGTCTTTGTTCGTCTCTCGAGTATAAGAAAAAAAAAGTTACACGAAAAAACAAAAAAACAAAATTCAAGTAATGAATAAATATGATTTGGTTTTTAGGTCAGAAACGTGAATTCAAGGAATTTGTTTATTTCGCAGTTCTTGTACAAGGCACCAATCAAAGAAAATAACATTTCTAAAGAATAAAAATAATCACTTAAGGCGTAATTTTTTTATAGAGCGCGATAAAACTCATAAATAACACCCAAAAAAAAATTCCATTTTAAGCGATGGAATAAATGAATTTTCTTGGCCAGTGACTTTAGAAAGGCTATAACAACGAATGCTAGATTGTCGTTAGCATGTATCAAATATAGCGACGTGACCGGTATTTTCCCAACATAAATAGTTCGTGTAAACTCCGCTAAAAAAATTAGGTTTAAAAAAAAAAATAAAATAAAATAAAATAAAATAAAATAATATGGAAATACGCTGACGGAAAATAAAACGCGACACTCTATCGTACGATGCCGAAGCAGACTCACCGATCTTTGACTGGAGTAGATTCAAATGAATATTAAGCTCAGTCGCCTTTTCGGGAGAAGGCTGTGGTCATTGAGGCGTTCCCAATGGGGAAAGTGCCGAGGAGCCTTCAGCAATTTCCCCACGGTATTGCCGTTAAACTGATCTTGTATCACCTTTGGTAGCGGCGTGGTTGCACTAAAATATCCACTTAAAGGAAGCAGATATTCTGGTCAAACTACCACAGATTTTGGTCATTTTGTGATCTTGTAACACACATACTAGTGTCTTGTCTTTTTCTAAGCTTGAGACGCTGCAATAAGAAACCGAAATAAGAAAACGCATTGAAATAGTGAATGATGTCTTCAAAAAGTTAAGCAAATTACTAAAAAAAACAGGAACATTCCGTTAGAACCAAAGAAAAGAGTACTTAATTCTTAAGGGCTTACGAAGTTGAGCCTGGTCAGTACTTAGATGGGTGACCGCTTGAGAATACCAGGTGCTGTAAGCGTTTAGTGACGGATGTGCGTCGTGTTGCAGTGGATATCGGCTCGGAAAGAGAAATCGGTGAGCAGAGTTCGAATTCCAGCTAAATACCCTGCATTCACTTAAACACTGGTACCCTTTGGAAAGGTTTTAATCTTGATCCTGCATGCTCACCGGACTTGAACCCAATTGAAAATGTTTGGGGATGGATGACAAGGGATGTTTATCGAAATGGCAAACAATATTCAACAAAAAATGAACTTTGTGAAGCCATCTTCAGAAGCTGGAGCAACATCCCCCGCACCTTAATGGAAACGCTTATTTCTAGCATGCCCGACAGAATTTTTGAAGTCATCAAAAGCAGTGGAGGTAGACTTCATTATTAAATTTGGTTGTTAAATATTTTCATACACTTTTTGTACAATTTCGTAAAATTTTTGTCTCTGGTCTTATAATTTTGATCATGTGTAAATCGCCTCATTTTATAAAAATGTAAATTTCTAAATAAAATGTTTGGAATGTAGCTTTTTGTTTCCATAACCTTTTAGATTGTAGTATTGGTAATCTTAAGTGGGAGGAGTTTAAAATCTATCCATAAAAAAAAAAATTATTTTTAAAGAATTTTAAGTGGTCTTAAATTTTTTATCAGGAGTGTATAACATCAGTCCTCATATATTGCAGTAAATGCTGGACAATCACCTCACAAATTAAGAGATTTGAAGCAACAGAAGCAAAAAGGACACTTACAATTAACACCAGAAAAAGACAGTTGAAATTTCTAGGGCAAATGAGAAAAAAGGGTTTGAAAAGTTGGCACCGACAGCACACATTGAAAGCAAGAGGAAAAAAGCGCATAGCCTAAATAACAACCTTGTGTAAACGGATAGAAGAACAGGATTTAGGAGAGATAACAAAAAGACATAATGTATTATGAGCTTCAAACGATAGGAAATTGTGGAGAGCCATGAACGCCAATTAATGCCGTTTGAGATCGGTCGATTTGTGGCCCTTCAAGTAGTCACATGGTCATTTTGGATCACTACTTCCCATATTGAACGTTACACTTCAGTTATACTACGATGTTGGCAACTGTAACCCAATGATTATTTTTATATCCATAGATATGTTTTCAACCGAACATCTAATACAGACACTCTCCAGATCTATGTATTGTAAAGGCAGACCTTACAACGTCCATCGTACAGATCAGAATAAATATATTCCAGATGTCTCAAGACACACAGGCCCAAGGTAAACTCCAAGTCTCTCATACTTTTCGTATTTATGGAAGGGAAATCGAATAGCGACATGCATGACCAGAATATAGTTCAGCCCGTCCTATTGTTATTTGAACAATAAGAAGGCGATCGGCTATTCCAGCAGGATAATGCCTGCCCACGTGTTACCCGTGCTACTCAACATGCTCTGCAACATTTTTGGCTTGCCGCAATTTCTTATACTTAATAGCTCTAAGTTATGCTTGTCCATCACTACCAGTTCTAATTCATCGTCTGCTATCATTTTCCACAAGGGAGTTACCCTCTGATCTTGCTTTCATTAATTCTGAGTGTTAAATTCTTCAAACTTTCTTTTCTCATTATATATTCAAAAAAATTTAACTGTATTTTTTCATATTATATGTATAAGTGACCTTTTCGTTTCTATTTCATTTAAAACTTCCTCGATATTCACATGTTCCATCCATGTTATTCTGAGTATTCTTCTGTAGAACATCTATGTTGTCTCGAGTCTCCTCTTCATCTGTGAGAAAGTTATTGAGCATTCGCTGACATACAGGAAAACTGATATAATATGAGATTTCAGCAGTCTTTGTTTCTAATGGAATTTTTTGTTACTTATTTCTTTACTTGCAAGGCAAAGTTTAAATTCAACGTCAACTGCCATCTCCTACCTCCCTAAATTCCATCCACCTCTCTAAATTCTACCCACTCTCTCAGGCATCTCCTGTACCCTGTTTTTTTTTAACCTCCTACGCAGCAGTGGCAAGACCGCACTATAATAGTGTGGTCTTGGCAGTGGCGGTCCTACCTTGCTTGGGGTGAAATGATTACATAAAAAAGGCATCTTTTGCTATTGCAATGGAAATAATGATGGTAATCAAAAATTGAAATTAAACGCGTAGAAATTAATTAAAGACAATTATATCAAACATGGTTAATCATATATAACGGGAAAAGGGTAGTACCCAGCTTCTGTAGAATGAAATGAAAATACTGGACAAAGAAAAACACTGGAGAGTTAGACGTCCGACAGAATCAGTGCATATGCTAGGCTATGAAGACCTCCTTACCAGACTAACACAGAAATAAATACGATATGCGAGCTGCTAATTAAGAAAGAAAAACAAATGACAGCACGTCTTCAACAGTAGCAGCTGTAACAGAAGAGAAAAGTTTGCATGTAAATAATTGTTACGTGCTAAGTGTAACAAAAGAAAAAAAAATTGATTAACCAAAACTCAGAGATAATTCACAAACAAATATTTAATTTACCAAAACATTAAATAAAAATATTTATACAGTTTTTGCATTCAAAAAGAAAAACAGAGTTTACTACTGGCAGGCAAAGTGTTACGAAGGGAAAAGGTGTCAAATATTTTTACCCAGTCAAGATAGCAAAGAAGTTTAAGTGCTATACCTTTTGGAAATATTCAAATGTGTATATAAAGAACAATTATTCGTTTGATCAATGAAAGAGTCAAAAATTTCTGTTCTCTTTCAGGTTTTAGTTGGTCGGTTACTTTTCTTAGAGATTCTTTCGGCTGGATATAAAACCTTGAATCAAAGCCGGAGTTGATAATATCAGTAAATTCTTTTATTAACTGACTACTCTCTCCCCAAAGCCTATTTTATAGGGGCTAACACCTAATCTGCATATTCTAGAATCCTTTAGAATTCTCCAGATTTTACTCGAATTTTCTCGGATATTCTAGCATCTTCCAAACGTTCTATTTCTAATTTTCTTATTTTTACGACTACTTCATGAATTAAAACTTTTTTGTAATAACAAGTAGGACTCAAATGAATCAATGAATCCCTTACTACAACTTTTTAGACATTATTAATATTATTTTTATTTGTAAATGCATCCTCGTAACATAATATGAATAATAAGGAGAAAATTAAGTCAAAGAAAAACTGAGCTTAGATAGTTCGGTTTTTAAATTGTAATTATGTATTTAATCTGATTATTCTTAGCTAATTTCAAGCTTTTAACAATACGATTTTAATATTTCCATTATATATAACTGTACAAGGGTTTATGCTTTGCGTACGGTTATTGGCACGAAGAGTGGGTCTTGCGTGCCTAGTTCAAATACCAGCCAAGACCGTTGTGTTTGTTTCCGTAAAGATACCCTTGGAAAGGTACGAATCCATCTCGATTCTCTCTCTCTCTCTCACACACACACACACACACACAAAGTTTAATAACAGGACTGACTGGGTTCTCTAGAAAGAAAAAAAACAAACACTGGATTCAAGAGCAGCTGGGTGGTGAACTAGCAACCCCACCCTATAAATACTTACATGCTACGGAATCCACAGCAGCTACACCCGTGTTCCTTTTCCAGTTCGATTCGTTTTATTCTCTTACGCACAAATACTCCTGGGAAAGAGATGAATCCACCTTTTCTCCCTTTCTATGGGTTAATTATCAAGACTTGTATCAAAAACCATCATTATCTGCAGAAAAAAAAGAAATTCTTGGAATCTAAAAATATTTTCTGGCTTTAAATAACCTGCAAAGGGTTGATAAGCCATAGAAAACGAATCAACAGACCAACATTCCTTCTTGATGTTTTGAACAGAAGTGAGGTTTATCCCTTATTTCGTTTTTAAAATTGGATTCGTGGCTCCAAGGTTGTGGTACCTTTTTTCAACGTCTATACTTCTTTCCATCTGAACTCTTAGTTTTTATAATTATATATATATATAATTTTATAAATATATATGTATACTAGCAGTATAGCCCGGCGTTGCTCGGGTATAATGAAAGCTTTAAAGCTAATCCATGGTCCTGGAGCTCAGACTCTTTGGACGTTGGCACGAAAGAATAAAAAGCAATAGTTGTTTCCATTTAAAGCAAAACCGTAGACTGAAAGAAAAATGAATGGATGTAAGTCAAATTTTGATTTCCTGGTATCGATATCAAATAAGTTTTTTTCGTCGTAAACTGAATTTTGAAGGCTAAATAAGTCCTCTGAGTAAATAGTATCATGGCTGAGACTAAGAACTACAATTATACCTACTTAGAGCCAAACCCAAAGCAAAAACTAAAATAAAATGGCTGAAAAAAATCCAGACATACAGGTAGATAAACAGACACACACACAAACATCTTGCCTTATATATATATATTATCGATTTTCTGCACTACTGTAAGAACTGCAACCTTGAAACTTCTGAATATTGTTTCTTATGTCTTTGTCTATGAGTGTAACAAACTTGATTAAAATCTGACCACTCCTTCCATAATCCGATTTTTTCGATTATCGATATTTATCGTGGGTACCTCGACACAAAACCTAGCTAAGAACACTCGCAGACGCTTATTTTACAACTGTGTAAATTTTCAAGAAAATCGGTTCAGCCGTTTCGGAGTCTATAGGTAGCGGACACACACACACACACACACAAAGTTCCATTTATTATATAAGTTCAGATAATGTATTATTTATAATTATTTGTCTCCTCAATGTCGGTAGATAGGCTGAACAACAATTCTGTTCACATTCATCATTGGCATTTTTAACTGGAGATTTTTTCCCCTTGCTCCATGTTTAGGTTTCCGGTTCCTTCTAACGTCTTTTTATTTTCTTTCTTAGCCCCTAGCGTCTTAGTGGCATTATCATTTTGCTTGGGGTGAATTGATTAAAAACACACACACGCCGAGAGCCATAACCTTGCTACGCTTTATGTTACTAGTTTAACTGCAGTCGCAAGTTACTAGCCTCACACCCTATCTTGTTTTGAATTCAGAATGGTTCTTCTAGCCAACTAAGGCTAGAGAACCTAATCTTTTCTCACCTATATTTTTAAAAGAAATACTGATTTCTGTTCGTCGCACACTGTCTTCGTATGACTTTACAAACGTGTATGTAGTATGCGTATTTGTGAGTTGTTCGGGAGTGACTTACATGTACTTGTTTCATTTAATGTACGCACAAACACACACGCATGCATTCACACACAATTTGTCATGTTTAGCAAGCTTGTCTCGCTAGAACCTGTTACAACTGAGTAGTGAGTTCGATTCTCACTGGCTACCCCATACTTTCGGTCTTGTGCCACATTTAAGCAGCGCTTTGAAAATCAGCATACACACAGTTTTATTGAGTTTGAAATAAGATAATGAATTAATATATCCCCTTCAAACTCAGTCTGAACAATCACTACCCTGGGCTGAGCAATAAAACAAGTTTCGAGACAAGAAAAAAAGAAGATAATTTTATTAAACCCTTTAAAAATCAGATTAATATAAAAGATTTTATTAATTTTTTTCAAATACTGTTCAGTGATGAATAGAATTATCTTTTTAATTTGTTTTTGTTTTTTTAACAATATCTATAAATATTAGGCCTGTCATATATTTGAAATATACATGCACAGACGCAGGGCTGTCGCTGATGTTAAAAAAAACACCGGGCACAGAGAAAATTGCCCGGATTTATTAGTTGACAATGTCATGACGTCATCAGTGTCATCCGTTTCCAGAAACTATGATTTTTGCGGATTTTTTCGGCTATTCCAATGGAAATTAGGCACAGAACGTGAACGAAAGCAGGAAATCGGATTCGGTCTTTCTGAGTATAACCAGTCTTTTCTCCCAAAATTAATAAATAAACAGATTTTTACTGCTCTCATTAGGATGTTTTCTTCGTTTTTCTTTCTTCGTGAATTGTTTAGTTTGATTTTTGACGAAGATGTTTTTCCTTGCCCGGATTTTCACTATGATTGCGCGGATCGGCCCGGACCCGTGCCCGGTGTGACCGGTAGTCAGATACGGCCATGTACAGACGTATATGCACATACAAATATGAAATTAAAATGAAAATCCTTGCTGTGAGAGATAATTTATCTGTCTCTGGTTCAATGGAAAACATTATAAGCCGGTCCTTCGAAGTCATTTTATGTCCCTGTATTTAAACTGAATATATTTTCTAATAAACGTAGTATTTTCAATGGACAAAAAATTTAAATTTCGAAGTTATCTTGCCGGCAGCGAAACGACAAGTAAAGAATTACTTCCATTGCTGTGTCTATTCGGGACGTTGGCGAACATAACTCTCCACAATTTCCTGCCCTTTGAAGCTCTTAATAACTCTTATCTATTTTGCCATCTCACCCAACCCTTGCACCGCACATTTGCTTAAACTTTCAAGGTAGGTTGTTTGTTGCTTTCCCTTGATCCTTTTATCTTTTATCTCGCTAGTAACAAATTCTCCAAGCCCGCTTTTCTCATTAAATGTTCAAGATATTTCAATTGTCTGACGTTAAGCAAACGTCATTGTCAGCGTCGTTGCTGTCATGTTCGGTCCATGGTATTCTCAGCATCGTTCTGTAGAACCACATTTTTGTTGCTTCGAATCTCTTTATCAGTGAGATTATCCACCTTTTACTGGATATAGGAGGACTGATGCTACATAACAGTTTAGTACTCTTGTAATATAACAATCTGGCCCCACCCGAGGAAGTGATGCAAGCGATGGTGTTTTCCATCGGTGAAGGGGGCGGCGAAGCGACAAGACAGGTGTTTGTGAAATACATCCTGTCGAAGCCGGAGCGGATGTCGTTTTGACCTTATTTCCGACAGCGGCGGAAATGGCTACAGAGGCAAACAGATCAGGTGCCTCTTAGAATTACGTGGGCGAGGCAAAAACCGGAAGGAAAGTCCCGGTTCTAGAGGACTATATAAAGACCTCGACACACGGATTCGCCAGTAGCAGAGAGCGGCCGGTGGAAGCAGAGAGAGACAACACAGGCAGACTACACTCCCGTCAGCCATTCTATATGCGCCCTCACCCTCCCGTTCTCTATTCCACACAGTTCGTCGTCATTAATAAAAATATAACCTTATATTTTTATATATGCGTGTTTGTTGTTTTGTCGTCGTACGGCGATATATAACACTCTTTTCTTCGTTTCTAAAGATATTTTTCTGTTTCTTGATACTTTGCTAAGCTTTTGGAAGGCACTTTCACTATCCCAAAGCGTCTTCGGATTTCCGTGTAGCATTTTTCATCCACTCATAATTCTTCTTCTATGTGCCCTGTCCCTTCAGGACCTAGGCGATCATGGTTCTCCACGTCTCCCTATTCCTTGTGGCTCTTAGTATATTTGCTCCTGTTACTCCTGGCAAACCCCGTTCCGTCATCCACCTGATCCGGCCCTGCAAATATGTTATCCGCTGCCTTCCTCTCTCGTTTTTTTCCTTCTCTCTGGCCAGTCAGTATCAGGTTCTCCAAGCTCTCCTTTCTTATTGCATGTCCAAGGAACTTCAGTTGTCTCTTCCTTATCAGTCAGTTAAGTGCCATACGTGAAACCCGCTTGGGCGATCATATCTCGAAAGTGACATGACTGACTGGGCAGAAAATTATCCCGCAGTAGGTTGCCATTGCTTTCTGCGGTAGACTGGTTGCCAGCCAAGGCAATAGAACCCAATCTGTCCTGTTATTTAACCCATAACTGGAAGAATGAGACGGATTAATACATTTCCCAAGGGTATTTGCGCATAAGTGAATGCAATGAATTCAACTGGATTTCGAACTCGGCTCTCAGATTACTCGTTCCGAGCCGATATCCACTGCACCACAACGCATACGTTTCCAAAATATTTAAATTGCTGCATCTGTTTGATTTCGGTATCTCCAATCTGTAATTTACATGTTGGGCTGGTTTTGTTTGTTTCTTGTTGTTTTCTTAATAATTATGCATTCAGTTCTCTTGCAGTTTTTTTAGTCCTTTCTTCTCACTTTCTTTATCACTTCATAAAAACGCATCAAGTAAAGCTCAAGATTCCTATTCCTTTTACTTGAGTAAATGATCTAAAAACATTATGTTGCTCTACAGTCTTAAATGAAGTTTCTATCAGTCTTTAAAATGAGCATTCGAAATTTGAGGTTCTTATTCTGGATTCGAACACTGACCACCGGTGTTGGTGAGAAGTGCAGAACTACCTTAGACGTCCAGTAGACGTCATCTCCGACGTTTATCTGAAAAGCAGGCTATGGTTTAATTTTAACGAAAAATTAAAACGGCGTCTGAAGCCTCTTCTGATTAATCCGCTTGTAATCTCACAGACTTAGCCTAGCGTCGTTTTCACTTTTTGAAGCAACCGCAAAATCTTTTTTGTAGCCATCAGCTATTTTTCACGTTCCCCCTAAGCTTGTCCACCAACTGAAATCTCTATTTCAATGGCGATTTTAAATTTGGAAACAGGCTAAAGGTCACAAATAGAGAAATATTGGATGTAAGGTGGTTTGTTGATTAACGACATATAATCCTTTTCTGAGTTGTTTAATGTCGTATTGAACAAAAATCCCAATGAATGAATAGATATAACTTAGAGTTATAACAGATTTTTAAAAAATCAAAAGATAGATCAAGTTTATATTTCGGTTCTAAAAGTAGGTATATATCCGGTTTGCATAAGAATACAAAAGATAGACTTATATTCAGTTAATATATAGTGGGTTATCCGTTAGAGTGAAGTGTATGCGCGTTGAAACAGATTAGTTTGATTTGATTTGGCCGTGTTAGTTAGATGGCCCACTATAAGACAGATATAAAACAAGAGAATCAAAATTGTAAATTGAAACAGCAATTTATATACACATAAATCAAATAAAAGCAATGTATTTTGGTTGATACAAAGTCGTTAAAATGTTCGTAGTAGTCCTTGCAAGAATGAGTTTATGTGTACGTAGGCAGGAACGTATGTGTGTATGTATGTATGAGCGTTTGTTGGGCTCCGTCCGGTTATCAAGTATATAAAAGGCAGACGGGTGAACCGTGAGAGTAAAGAGGTGAGGGAGAAAGATAGAGAAGATAATAATAACGATCACTTGACGTTTGTCAAATTATTCTCGTCTTCTTTTCTCTCTGGCGACAGTCGATTTTGCTCCGTTTTTTATTTTGTTTGTGGGGCTCGGAAAGGTCATTTGGGAATTCACTCCTGGATGTGATTCTAGCCTTTCCATTGGACGACAAAAACTTCGCATTGGCGCGCGAAAAGGGTCCCTAGAATAAATTGTGTTTCTGATAAGTGAATATTATTTGAATTATGTTTTTAGATGTTTACTAGTTTTTATTTGCCGAAAAACATTTTGCATCGAGGTGTGAAATTTCGCAAGTTTTGTTTTTGGATTTACTTTTGCGTGTGTGCTAAGCGAGGTTTGTAATTCGAATAAATTCGTTTATTTCTAACAAAATCAATGAACCAGTGCTTAGCATTTGAATTTTTAATTCTAGAACTTGTTTTGTTCACTGAAAACACGAGTCTCAAAGGTAGGCATAGATCTGGTTTGATTAATAATAAAAAAAAGATATACATAGATTCATTTAACACGAATCAAAAAAGTAGACATGAGTCTGGTTCCTATTATTACAAAAAAAGAGAGACATAGGCTTAATTAACAATATTAAAAAAAAAAAGTAGGCATAGGTCCGGTTTGCATTATAATAAAATAAAATAAAAGCATAGACCTAAGTTCGGTTTACACCAGAGTAAAAAAAAAAGATAAAGTCTTGCTCGGCTTTATATTCAAATCTCCGCACAGAACGTGATCTCTTTTGTAGTGATTTTCCCCAATTCAGCGGATGTAGTCGGCTTATTCTAAACATCGTAGATCAGACAACAAAAGAATGAGGGCTGATTAGTTGATCCAACGTGATATTTTTACTCTTCACGAAGCGTGAAGAAGCAGTTGCCTTGTCATAACGAATGCTAGGGTCACACAAGCTGATTTCTCACTGCCGACTGAATAACCCCAGAGAAGAGTATATGTTCCTACATCCATAGTAAAGATTCGCTTCTCGTGATTTACAACTTGCATCAACGCCGCTCAACCGTTTTACAGAATAGTCAATATAGCTGAATACTTTCCAGCTATACTGTGTATATTCTCTCACCTATTAATGACGTGTTCACACGAATGATTTCCAACTCCGTAAAATTAAAATACAGGAAGAGATGGTGGGTTTTCCCGCTCAAGAGGCCGGTAACTTTATGGACATGTTCTCAGGCATTTTACAGACTCCCTAGGGGTAGATGCCCAGCCAGAGGCTCATGGACCCACAAGACTGAAAGAAATCAGTTTGTTGTTTGGGCATGGAATTTCAGTCTGAAAGAGAGAGAGAGAGTGAGAGAAAAGAGAAGACAAACAGATGGGGAGAGAGATGAAAAGAGAGTGAAGAAGAAGGAGATAGAATACAGAGAGTGAAAATATTGATTTCACTGATTCGTTGTCAACGGCTTGTTAACCGTTTGTAGGTTATTTAAAGCCAGAAAATATTTTTAGATTCTAAGAATTTTTTTTTTCGAGAGAGAGAGATATGATAACAGTTTAGCAATACAAATCTTGCTAATTAAACAATATCTGGTGACAGAAGAGGTGAATTCATACCTTTTCCCAAAGATATTTGGGTAAATTTTTGTTTTGTTCCCCGAGGGCCTTTACCCCGTTAAATCCTTTCTAAACTCCGTTAATAACGTGCAAATGTATATGCTGAACTCAAATCGATAATTTTTTTAATGAAGAAACCTAACTTTTTTTCCGTTTATCGACCAGAATAAAATCGGACTATATCTCACCTCTTACCACCGTTCTCCTATCTGATTTACCGCTGAATGACTTGAGGCGTAGGATTCTTTTCTCTGCCTGTTTTCTTCCTTTCAGCAGATACTCTGCGATTTGTTTGGTTTTGGAAGTCCATTTCCGCGCAGTAATCGCCAAAGGGAAGTAAATTGGTCGAAAAATTGGCTAACTACGCGTGAATTCATTCTGCAGTGAATCACATGTTTTGAACCGTGGTTAAGGGGTGAGATAAACAGCGAAAAGAAGTTCGATATTTTTCTGGTTGTAAACTGAAAAAAAAAACGGTAGGTTTCGTCAATAAATAATTAACGATTTGAGTTCAGCATACACATTTACACGGAAATAAGGAATTTTTGGAAAGATTTGAAGGGGTAAAGGCCTTCGGGGAACAAAACAAAAATTTACCGATATCTGTACGTATGTGAATATAACGAACCCAACTGAAATTGGAACTCGGCTCTCCGATTAATATTTCCGAGCCATTATCCATTATACCACCCGCACATCCAAGCTTACGGCACCTGCTTTTTCCAAGCATTCACCCATGTAGATAAAGAATCTGGTCGACGTTACTTCGGTGATCATGCGATAACCGGTGTTTCTAAGCAAACCAAGAGAGGGAAGAGGAGGAGAAAGGGGAGAAGAAATAAATGAGAGGGAGGAGCAGAGGAAGAGAGAGAAAGATGGGTGAAAGAGAGGGAAAGAGTGAGTCAGTCAAGTGCCATACGTGAAACACGCTTGGGCGATCATGTCTCGAAAGAGACATGACTGACTGGGCAGAAGATTATCCCGTAGTAGGTTGCCATTGCTTTCTGCGGTAGACTGGTTGCCGACCAAGGCTATAGAACCCAGTCTGTCCCTTTATTTGACTCATAGCTAAAAAGGGAAGACATGTATTATATTAGTATATAGTAATAAGTGGGGGATCAGTTTTATATTGTTATGAAGTAATAAACTGATCCCCCACTTTATGCCCTGTAGAGGCCTTAATCATATGTTCAACTATTATATTCAGTCAGTCAGTTAAGTGCTATACGTGATATGCGCTTGGGCAATGTCTCGAAAGTGACATGACTGACTGGGCAGAAGATTATCCCGCAGTAGGTTGCCATTGCTTTCTGCGGTAGACTGGTTGCCAGCCAAGGCTATAGAACCCAATCTGTCCTGCTATATAACCCATAACTGGAGGGAAGAGATGGATTAATACCTTTCCCAAAGTTAGAGGAGGTACTTATTTTTATTTAATTACTTTTATTCTTTTTTTTTTTTTAAATTGCGATTACTACCTATACTTTTTTCTAAATGTGTGGTAATTGCTTTTAAATGCTTCAAAAGTTATCAGAGGTACGCGATTATCCACGGAATCATTTGTCTAGGGATACGCAGCTGTCTTAGTACCCAAAAGTAGACCTCCTCCCATTAACTTCAATAAAAAAAATTTTTTCTAATATTAGCGATTTGCAGTGCCTAATCTGAATTAATATAAAAAATAAAATGCAGAAATTAATTCTTGCTATTATACAACTGAACCTTTATTTATCAGGCTCGTATCGAGTAAAATAGTAATAACAGAACATAGTCAGTATGTTAAATGCCATACGTGATACACGCTTTGGGCGACCATGTTTCGAAAGAGACATGACTGACTCGGCAGAAGATTATACTGTAGTAGGTTGCCATTGCTTTTGCGGTCCTATTATTTAACCCATAACTGGAGGGAAGAAACAAATTAATACCTTTCCCAAGGGTATTTGGGCGTAAGTGAATGCGAGGAATTTAACTGGAATTCGAACTCGGCTCCCCGATTTCTCGTTCCGTGCTGATAGCCACTGCACCACAACGCGTAGCGGGTATATTTTCGGATATATTCCACTCATTCGTGTTTATTAAGTAAATCTTTTTTACTTTTTTTTATTGGTAAAATTCATGCGTAAGTTTTTAGATAATCGTCGATTCACAGAATGTGGGATATAAACATGTTCGAACCCCAGTTTATGTGTAACATGTCATTCAGCATCAAAATGCGGGACAATATTTTGCCGGACGGTTGGGAACCCAAGTCACACGCACACTTATACGCTCAACATATATTCCCGTTACCTCGATGTTCTGTCCGACACATAGTTTTCTGAACTAACCCACATGCACGTCTCCCTCTACCCTCGTGTATCTTTATATCAGCCACCGAGTCAAAAACTCGTGCTCACCAGCTAAGTTTGCTTACGACGGAAATAGTTGAAAAGAAGGGGAAAATACACGTGGACGAAAATACTGAAAGCGAGTGCAACAGGTTGTTATTTTTTCTTCATCTTCCTCCTCCTCATGTCTAGGAGGAACCAGGTCACACGTTCCCACAGATTCGGACTTAATTTTGTGAATAAGGCTGGGATTGTTATCGCTAAAGTCGAGGGGAACCAGAGAACGCCAAATTCAGATTAGGTACAAAGTGATGATTGATTGAGCGAGACGGAAAAAGACGATGTATGTTAGTGGACGGTACCGACAAGGTGTGAAACGCCGCCGAAATAGTGTTATATTCCGACATTTAAAACACCACAGCTATCAACACACACTTCTTAGGAAAACACTTGTTGAAAGTACGCATATACTTAGACAAAAAAAATAATAAACGAAAACTTAAAATTCTAGAAGCTATCTACATCAAACAGTTTAAACCTAGCCTAAATAAAATCAATTTCGACACCTCCACAAACATACTTCAATGCCTATAATCGACGGGAGAGGTCATAGTTATTATACTTACCCCCCACACCATAGTAGCAGCAGTTCCCAGACCAATCCCTCATGCCACTATACACTCAATTGAACAAAAACCCCACTACCACCATTCCTTCTCGGCTTACAGCCATGTGCGACACAAAAAATGGACCTGTCTAATTTTCTCTGTATAACTCCACTCTGTTAATAATAATTTAAATGTTCTATGTTCACTGTATATTAAATGTTCATCCTTTGATAATGGCTTATGTAAGCCGAAAGCTCAGACCTGATAAAAAATCAACAATTATTGCGATTTCTTGTCTTTCTATGACAACACTATCAAGCTAATCAGATCATACGAACGGATCTTACACAAAATAAATAGACAGAACTTGTCTATATTATTCAATGAAACCTGTATTAATGAAAAAATGCTGCCAAAATACACACAATATATATATATATATATATATATATTAGAGAAAATTTTCAAAATTCAAAGGTGTCGGATGTACATTTCGACATAGGATCTCTAATAGCGACTCTACGTCACATCAGCGACATTGTTTTCTCAAATGGCGAAGGCCCTGAGTTAGAGTGTGGAGGGGTTTTTGGTTAACAACGGTCACAAAGTGGAAAAGGACAGAGCTGGTCGTCGCGGGGTTACAGGGTGTTGAAATGGTATATTTAGGAAGGGGAGGAATAGGAGTTCATATTTTATAAAGATAGACAACTAAATGAGTTAAATTACTTTTTAAAGTTAAGATTTTGGGCTGTTTGAAGAGGTGTATTTAGGCGAGAAGGAATGGGTTTCAATATAAGATTTAAAAAATTTTTATTTAAGTTTATTTGATTAAACCTTTTAGGTAGAAGCGAGTTAAATGCCAATTACAGGAAGTTATCAGTTTAAAAATTATTAGAGAAAAGATTAGAGAGAAAAAAAGAAAAAAATATATATATATATATATATATATGAGCTCTCTGCCTGCATCACTTTTTAATATTAAAAATTTTTAATATTGACTAGGATCAAGTTCTTGGAATTTACCTTCCTACTCTTCCACTTCGGATTAAAGAAAAACAATATATATATAAAATCATGAAATAATGTAAGAAAGGCGATATTATGAAGAGGCGTCACAGTTTTCAATACGAGAAAAATGAAATTAACTGACCTAGATCGAATTTCGGCTGATACTGCTTAGCCACAATTTTTAGTTTTTCATAACATTTACTGCTTGAATAACTACCTATAAACTTAATTAACTAAGTTTAATTAAATGTTAATCACTGCTTTATAAATGAAAAAAGTCAGCAATTTTTTTATTTTGATTTTTGTCTGAATTCTCTTAAATATTTTCGTGGCGACTCCTCTGATGAGCTTTTTTCCTTGGTGCTCTATCTACGTGAATTTAAACATGCTACTAGATTGGCATCTAGGTCCCACCCTTTTATTGTTGAAGTAGTTAAATGCAACCTTTACTTCCTTTCCAATAGTTTCTTTTCTCTCACTTCCCGCCTGCGGAATTGCCTTCTGTGTACTTGGTTCTCTGATGGCTACAATCCCCAAAAATGTAAATGCAACTTCAATTACCATCTTCCATATTCTTGAATTCATTTAATCTTTTATTTCTTCTTCAATAATCGCTGTACCCAGTTTTTTTTTTTTTTTTTTTTTTGTAACCCCGCCCTCTGCGCACTAATGGCGGTTTTGCCTTACTTGGGTGAAGTGATTAAATAAGAAAAAGAAAGAAAAAAATTCTTTTTGTTGTTGTTTCGATCGTTGCGAACTTCGGCCTGCGCTTATCGATCCGCGTAATCTTCAGGAAAGTTTGAACTGAACTCTTTATTTTGTCTGCAGAGGTAGATTTTTCTCATTTTACTGTCCATGTCTAGAGACATCTTGTCTAGTTCTTATTTAGTACTCCGTCCTGGGTATGACGATAAACAATATCCGGCAGGAAGGCCTTCAATTTGGAGACTTTGAGGAACATGGAACCGACTATTAATTGCTGTTGTTCCCAGGTCCGCCCTGAACCTAAGGGGTAGCACCTGTTAGGTTCCCAGCTATGAGCACCCCTTCTCCGTCAAAACTTGAAAATATAAAAATAAATTAGAAAAATACAAGTAATACATTATTGGGGGAAAATAACCAAATCTCACAAAAACAAAAATCAAATTTCAGCATTAAATGACCCATAAAGTGTTATTGATTGCCATGAACATTTTAACATCCGTTGAACCTTTATTCTAGTATTACTTTAATTGTAAAAACATTCATTGATATGTGTTATATATAAAATGTTATTTTTCTACTCAAATTGCTTTTCTTGATTTTATAATCATTTTATGACTTATAGTGGGCTATTTACAACAAGGCCAAATTCCGTTAACTTGCAACAGTATACAACTACCCTTCACTAGAACGGAATCCCACTACTAACAGAAAAAGAATAGATAAGCAACTTACTATAAGTCCACTCAAATGGGGCCACACTCTTAAACGCCCGAACCCACGTTGATTATTCTTTTTACTTGTAATATATTTTAGTGATATTTACATAGCTGGAAGTAAAATTGTAAATTATTTAAATAAATTAGAATAGTTATCTTTTGTTTGCTAATAAAAAATACTCTCTAAGAAATACCACTATTTTACCATTAATCGCAAACCGATTAAACACATTTCAACACAACCCGAGTAAAAATAATATTTTATAACAAATAAAAATAAAGCAAAAATTAGTTTTTATATTGATATCATTTCAGTTTAGAAAAATTGTTTAGACGTTATAACAGCTCGAAAATTAAAATCACTGCTTTATAGATCTATATCGCCCGGTTCACACTCCACCCACGTCTATTGAACAGGTTAAGAGGCTCATCCCTTGTTCCCTGTTTAGGATGTGGTTTCCGGCTTTCTCTTTTCCAATCTTCCCACTTTGTTTTTTTTTTTCAATTGGAGTAGATAGATCTATCGCCCGGTTCACATTCCACCCACGTCTATTGAACAGGTTAAGAGGCTCATCCCTTGTTCCCTGTTTAGGATGTGGTTTCCGGCTTTATTTTTTCCAATCTTTTTACTATTACGTAGTCCCCTGCACATCAGTGGCGTTACCGCCTTGCTCGGGATGATATGATTAAAAAAAATAAAATAAAATAAAGATTTCTAACATTTAAACATTCTGAAATAAAATCAAACATACCATCTACTTGAAACACAATGATACAAACGAAAACATTTTTTCCTTGCTTTGCTTTCTGCAAAGTTAAATATGTTAGTCATATTGATATCATCCAGTTTATGAAACTATTTAGAAGTTATAACATCTAGAAAATTAAAATCATTGTTTTATCAAAGCTTGAAGAGCAATGGGCTACAGCCTATAGTAGCTTGGTAACCCAACCCTTGCACTGAGATAAAAACAAATTTCAAAGTTTACCGTTAGAGTCGACTGTTATTTAATGTATAGAAAACCAAACTAGGAGAATATTGACATCTGCAACCAATCGATAACCAACGTACACATCAGATTAACGATACCTGACAATGGTTACAATAAAATAATTATATCAGAACGCGAATTAAGACGTTGTCCAATGCTTTTTACAGAGGAAAAACGAGGTCATTAACGACATACTAATGAGATTGAGAATTTATTATTATTTACAAGCTGACTATTGTCCTCATCTTTGTTGTGATCACAAGTTTTTGGCCCCTGTGTCCTAATGTTTTCATCAGGTGCTTAGTGATGAGAGTAACCATCAAGAAATTTGTCTATATCCCCAAATTCCCTGAAGGTTACCCAAATCGACAAAGACCTAATGAAAGCCTGAGGGTACAACAACCGAAACGTTCTGATAATATAGATGAAGACAATCGTCTTCATTTAAATAATGTAAATAGGTCACAATACAGCCAGAGTGTTATGTGAACCCTAAATGTTATGCCAGAAATCATCATCACAAGATATACAAAGATAAAAAGGGGCGTAAGACAAGGATTTGCCTTTTCACCAGATCTATTAAACTTGTACAATAATGCTACTACTACAGTTACTCGACTTTGTGATATTTACTCTTCTCCTCCACTTGAAAGAGATGTGACAAGATCTTTTTTTAATGTGAGGAACCCGTGAGCGTACGCCCAGGTACTGGTCAAAACATTACCTATTCACCACGGTGGATAGGTTAAAAACCGGTCTTATTTGGTCATTTTGGACCCCAGCTCGAAGGCCAGAGCCCAAGTTACTCGACTTAATCCCTCGCCAAGTACTGACTCCTGGACTAAATAGAATCTGGATGAGTTCACTCTAATATGTGGGTAATGCTCCCACAACCCCCCACCAACGAAAGAGTTTTCCCCGTGGAAAACTATCAGTATTTTTTTCTCTTCGGAAGGTCTTACAGAGGGTCTGTAATTTTTCTTTTTCGATTAAATCTCCTCTTCTCTGGTGCAACCTGAGGAGATTCTTAATAAAAGTTCATAGATTATATCACTTCACTTATGGGTGGCAGTTTTTCCGTGTCGTTAAATCAATATTTTTTCTATTGATTCAGGTGCCGCTTGTGCACCTTTTTTGGACCCTGTATTTTATATATATATATATATATATATATATAGATAAGGTTTCCGATTCTCTGCTTTATTGAGAATAAATAAATTCCAGAATGTCATGTTATTTTTATATGACTTGAATAATACTTTCTCGCCGCATCTGTGATGCTTTTTAAGAGGCGTGATGATCCTTTTGAATCTTGCCTGTCTGGGTATCAACTTGTCGAAGACTGATTTAATCTTCCTTGAGAACATCACCTCGGCCGGTGACTGATCTGTAGGTGTGTTTGGGTTGGGAGTGATGCGGTAAACTTGTAAGAATTGTTGTAAAGCTTGATCGGTTGGTGTGCATTGTACCTTCTTCAGAGCCCTTTTGAGTGTGTCCACAAACCTTTCCGCAAAGCCATTAGACCTAAGGTGAGACTGTGGAGCTGTCAAATGTTTTTCCTGAAAAAGTTCGCAAAAATTCTTGAAATCACTGAACGTAAACTGTTCCGTTATCAGAGAATTCTATCCACCACGCCGAACCTTGCGAAAAGCTCATGTAGAAAAGATATGGTGCAATTGCCGTAGGCCTTTTACACCTTAGAACTTCAGGCCACTTGGAATGACTGTCGACTACTATTAAGTAGTAGTGATCTTCTATCGGACACGCAAAATCTATGTGAATGCCTTCCCATGGGTATTCAGTCTTTGGTCATTTTTCATCGGTTGTTGGTGAGCTTTTAGCAGTTAATGCTCAACCTTTACATGATTCCACTGCGTTGATGATATCCTTATCCATTTTTGTCCAATAAACGTATCCCCTCATTAAGATTTTTATGCGGTTCTTCCCTGGATGACCGGCATGAAAGTCTCTCAGAATTTTCTTCTGTAGAATTTTAGGGATTACTACTCGATCGTTGTAGAGTAGTACCTGGTCGCATAAGGAAAATACTTCCGGCACATTTTTATCCTTTAATTTTGTTTTTTGCTGATACAATAAGATCATCTGACGAAGCCTCTCTTAATGTCTGACAAAAAGACTGGTAATTCTCTCATAATATTGGCTATCATGCCTTTTATTTCCCCGTCCGATCTCAGTGTTGCAATTATTGAGTCCTCGAATACTTCCTTGTTTTCAGGGACCAATCTTGATAAGCCGTCTGCATGGCAGATATTTTCCGATGACATGTTGTTTTGAAATTGTATTTGGGTAAGATAATACCCCAACGTATCAACCTGTTCGCTGTATATACAGCTAGTCTTTTTTATTTACGTATATTGCTAATAATGGCTTGTGATCAGTCTGCAATATGAACTTTCTTCCGTCTAAGTATCTGTGGAACTTTGTAGTAGCAAAAATAATGCTTAATGCCTTTTTTCAATTTGTAAGTACTGCTTTTCTGCTGGCAGTAGGGATCGTGAGGCGTGAGCAGTAGGCTTTTTTGTTCCGTCTGGAAATTTATGCAGAATACATGCACCGACACCGTAACTACTAGAATCACTGGCTACTATAATCTCTAAGTTAGGGTCGTAATGACCTGAGACTAATGTCTTTTTAATTTCGTTGAACGCTGACTGGCATTCGTCAGTTCAGTTCCATCGCACACCTTAAAGTTATTTAGTGGTACCCTGAGATCATGCATATTTTTTATAAAACTTTGGTAAAAATTAGCTAATCCAAGGAAGCTTTGTAAAGATTGGACATCGTGTGGGGCGGGCATCTGTTTAATGGCTTTGATTCTCTAGGTGGAGACTTCGCCCTTCTCACATTTTGACTCTTTCAATCTGAAGCTGTATTCTTTTATCTTCCCAAATACGCTCTTGATGCTCTTCAACCGACTCGCTTCGGACTAGTATCTCGTCCAAATAAGCGGTCGCATATTCAAGGTCTCCTAGCATTGTGTCCATTGTTTATTGGAATATAGCCGGGGCAACCTTTATGCCAAAGACTAACCTATTAAATTTATAGCCCCCTATGTGTGTTGATGCATAGCAACATTAAGCATTCGTTATCTACCTCGATTTGAAGGTACGCATCCGACAAATCGATCTTCGAGAATATTTTACCTCCGTTTAATCGGTTAAAAACTTCTTCCGGGCTAGGCAAAAGATAATGGTGGTCTTTGAAAGCTGCGTTTAAACCAGTCGAGAAGTATGCACAGACTAATTTGATTAGTTTTCTTCTTGACGTAGACCACGGGCGCTGCCCATTCGGAGAAATCTACTTTTGTTAATATTTGTGAGTCGACTAACCTGTCCAATTCCCTGTCGATCTGTTCTATGGCAGCGAATGGCACGTTTCCTTTCTTTCTGAAGACTGGTTTTACGTTATCTTTCAGTTGGAATTTTGCTTTTATTTTCGTACACTTTTCCAGGTCTCCTGAGAAGACGACTGTAAATTCGTTTTTTAGTTCCTTTTTTAATTCTTCACTTTTTGAGGTAGTGCACTGAATGTTTTTACAAAATTTGTTTAGCGGACAATTCCAGAGGTCAAATGTTTTGATCCAATCAGTGCCAAATAAATTCGTGGTATTTTTCATGACGTACGCATTAAGCTTTTTTGTTGTTCCGTTTAGTGTAACAGTAAGGCTTACTTCGCCTAAGATATCCAGTTTCTCTCTCGTTACAGACCTTGCTGATTTTTTCATTTTTAGTAATGTTGGTCTTTTTAATCTACGCCACATATGGACATTAATAATCGTTAGATCAGATCCACTGTCTAATTGAAGTTTAAATTTCTTTACTATTTCTACAGTTACGTATTTACGCAAACTGTTTTCTTAATTGTCGCTGGACTGCGTTTGTCTGACCCGATTTCTTGGTCTTCTTAGTCGTAGTTCATACCAGCAGTTATTTGCATAATGACCAGTTTTGCCACAATTTCGACATACGATTTTTCCCTAGCAGGACAGAATTTCCTCTAGTGCATTTTGTTACATATATCGCACGGCCCTGGTGGTGGTGGGGGGGATTTTTCTGTTTATTAGTATATTTGTCGAATTGTTTTTTATTGCGTCTATCAAGGGAGTAATATCTTGGTCTGGTATAACTTTGATAAAACTCTTTAACCTCGTTCTGTTCTGTGGAGTAGCGCTTTTGATTAATTTTTTTAATGTGGTTGACTGCAGCCTCTTCGATATTTTTAGAGTCGCTTTGTGTTGAAATGACTCTTTGGCAGTCTTCTGCCAACTTTTGCAACATAAGTTCGGGTTCATTGTTCAACTTAGTCAAAATACGACACCTTATTTCCGCGTCTTTTGCAGATATCAGGCCTCGCACGAATACGAGACACTTGAAATTATCGGCTGATAAGTCGGATAGTCTAAAATCATTACAATGCTTATTGACAGTAGCAGCAAAAGTTAAAAGATCTTGCTGTTCGCCTTTCGTTTGATTTAAGCATTTCCACCTTTTGTGGAATAAGGGTGTATTCGGCCCGAACAGTTCTGATAAAAATTTCACTGCCTCCGAGAACTCTAGATCGGGTGTCTTTTTTGGTAATATAAAGTCAACAAATTTACTGTGCTCTGTAGTGCCTAATTTTAAAAGTAGCAATCGTATTTTCTGTGTATTCGACCAACTGCTGAAGTCGACTTGGAAGACATATTCGTATCGTTTGCAATAATTCGTCTTCTCATTGCTTGGCACATATTCAAATATTTCCATCGAGTTCCAAATGTTACTATGTGGAAATGCAGAGTCATTCCTGGTTTTTTTTCTTTTGCGGTAATTTTATGAGTAATTCTTGTTGTTTCTGTAATTGTTGGTCAGTTTTTTGCTGTTATTGTTGTTGCATTTCCAATTGGATTTTTATGAGTTTGTCCGTTTCCTGCTTCTGTTCCAACAATCGTTCCTCATTTTTCTGCTGCTGCTCCAGCAGTCGTTCAGCCTTTCTCCGTTGCCATTCATCAGCTTTCTCTTGCTGTTCGAACTGATTCTTCATAAGTTGAAGCATCGTTTTTGAAAGTTCTTCCATTTTACGTGGAAAAAAATATATAAAAAAATATCAGAGGAATTACTTAGTTTTTCTATAATGTCGCCAATTCCGTTGGTCATTTTTTCCAAATACTTGATTGTATGGCCGACTTGTCAGTGTGAGGAGGGTCACTTGAATTCTGGTAATCTTTTGTTGAGTAGTTCGAATCCTTGGTAAGTTTCATTTTTCCTGTGTGATATTCGAAGAGTAATTGATGTGCTATGGATCTCTGTGTGTGTGTGTGTGTGTTTCCGTGAGAATTACGAACCTTCGTTGCCAATTCATGTACGACGATTCTGTGTTTTTTTTTGTTTTGTTTTTTTCGTGTGAGTTACGAGTCTTCATCTCCAATTGATGTGGCCGTGGGTTTAAGACCACTCAAAGGAAACGCAACGGATTGGATTAAATACATATATTGACAACAATACCAAGTACAACACAACATATAATAAATACAGATGATCAATCAAATATAAGCGCTTAGCAGAGTCTTGAAGTATCGCAATAATTCCACTACTACAGCCACTCGATTCAGTAATATTTACCCTTCTCACCCACTTGAGAGAGATGTGACACAGGGTCTTTTTTAACGTGGGGAACCTGAGCGTATACGCCCAGGTATTGGTCAAAACCTTACCTATCCACCGCGGTGAATAGTTTCAAAATTGGTCGTTTTGGGCCCCAGCCCGAAGGCCGGAGCCAGTTACGCGACTTAGTCCCTCGCCAAATACTGTCTCCTGGCTTAAATAGAATCTGGATGAGTTCACTCTAATATGTGGGTAATGCACACACAACAATATTACACAGCATTTTTCCCCAATTGCAAGTAATAGAAAAATAATCCGTTCCAGCGCAAAAAGATATCCAAAATGTCTATTTTTAAGTTTTCAAACAAATGGTATCAGCTAGCCTCCTTTTTTTCTCAATCAGCGACCGCCACTGTGTCGATCGCACTGCAAATTTTTATTTGTTGTACGGTACAAAACTTCTTACAAATAACGGCTCACAAAACAAGTTGCATGCAGAATGGTGCACTCGTACTAGGAGGTTCTAATATATATATAATTTATAAAAGATTTTAGATTATTACAATGGAAAATTCATATTTCACCGCGTCTTGATGTTATTATCACGGCTCGTCAGACCCAGATGATGGTACAACTGTTGTCTCATCTGGGTCTGACGAGCCGCGATAATAACATCAGGAAGCGGTGAAATATGTATTACCCATTGTAATAATCCAAAATCTTTCATAAATTATATTACTCTGTTAAATTAAATAAATGAATTTAACATTGAGTTTTCTTGAGTCTCTATCGAATTTACCTGGATTGTATTCCAAGTGTGCTATGTTATATATCATGGCAAGGGGGTTTGAAATATTTCTAAATTCAGAAATAAAATTTGAATGTTAATATTCAACGTTTAACTAATATGAATGGTCAAACCCAGTAACCTTCCTCCTCTTTGAGCACTGATTAATAAAAGTCGCAATGAAAGGTAATTCTAGGTCCGTCGCCAACAATAGGTGTAGGATAAGTCATAGTTACTACCCTGCCCCTTTGAAAATTCTTCCCTCACTCTGTCCACCAGTGAAATTGTTCAGAAATTCGAACATTTTAAAAATAGATAAATAAAAGAGTTTATCTGACCTTTTGGCGTTGACCCTAATAAAGCCTTTCTATTTATCAGCATGAAACCTCCAGCTGACTAGTTTTAAGAAACATTAATTAATTACTTTATTAAAATTATGTATCTTAATTTTCTTACAAAGAATATAAAATATAAATATAAATAAATATAAATATATAAAATATAAATATTCTGGACGAGAACATAATTAAGGCTGATTTTTGTTCATTTTCCTTTCAAATGTTCACTAGAATGAGTCCTTTCTACCTATCTATCTATCTATGGAATGTTATGGCTATTACTGCTGGGTTGGTTCTTTCGCCTAAACATCCAAAACTTGTTGAATGGCTTTCGCCGCTGAAATAAATAGGCAAAGAGAAAAGGAAAGATACAGAGACACTGGAGGGACAGTTTGGACACTGATTTTATTTTTTTATTTTTTGGTTCCAACGACCTCTTGTTGGGGAAATTCCTTCCCGAACAGTTTGGCATGTCTTTACCATCCAAAGTCCAACAGAGAAAGAGATCGAGTTTAGTTTTGGCACCATGAGGCCTCTCTTTTTGCGCATGCGTCGATTGTCTTTCCTCTCAGAAGACTCCTGGGAGATTTTTATGTTTATTTTATTTCGTACTTTTATTTCGTATTTTTATTCAATCTCTATCTATCTATCTATCTATCTGCGCGGCAGAAATATTCCTAGAAATAATTCTGAGTGTGCACCAATCACAAAAGGAACAATTTGAGCTGCTGCTTGGTATATTTCTTTCCTGATATATCTTGGTACCTCGATATTTTCGCCTGTCCCGCCTTCATGAAATTTATTTCCCGAAGTACCACAATATCTATCAGGAATCATTCATGTGCTGCTCTTATACACAAGGGTGATATCAGGGTGACAGCTCTCTATGCACTTTTTTATTATTATCATCTATATAATAATAAAACTTTAATATTGTATGCATGTATGATTGTTCCCTAGATACAACTTAAACGATACATAATATCTCAACTAATTTACAGCCATATTGTGCCACAGTGCCAAATTTCAACAAATTAGACAAGAGGTTCTAGAGTTAAAAGCGTTTACTGTTTTTACAATAATTTTCGGTATTTGTTTTTGATACACATTCTTATATTAATCGCGTATATAAACAAACACTTGCATATTATATTCCAACTATTATGGGTCTGAAAAATATTAAATATTATACATTATAACAACATTATTAGATAAATTTATCTATGCATGACACCACACACACACACACACACACACACATATATATATATATAAAATAATATTAACTATAGCAACAACAATACCAATAGTAACCGAACTAACTCTGCCGAAACTTAATTACTACATTAAGCTATAATTTAAATCGTCTTGTATAACCCACCGAGAACGAACTCGGAGGGAAAAGAAGGGGAAGCAAAAAAAAGAAACAAACGAAATACATGAACAAAACGTCTTGCACTCGTAAGAAAGAAAAAATCCTAAACGAAAACCATATATATATATATATATATATATATTGTAAAATATAAATATATTGTAAAACGTACCAAGAAAACAGTATCACTAATAATGACTAAAATCATTAAGTCCTGCTGTTAACAAAACAGTAAATTTAGTCGACTAACCCAAAAGGTAACACCAAATGAGTAGAGGGGAATAAAAAAAACAGAAACAAACAAAGCAAAAGCTGTGTTCGAAAGAAAAAAACCCCAAGATGAAAACCTTAACAGCTCAATACGAAAGTAGAGCAAAGACACGAACTAAATCTAAAAGTGAGCCAAGAGCCCTTTTGGCTCACTTTAGATTTAGTTCATATATATATATATATATATATATATATATATATAAAAAAGAGAGAGAGAGAGAGAGAGAGGAAAAATGACAAACCCACAAAATACGGAGAGGATAATCCCAAACATTTTATCCAGTTGATGTAAAATATTAAATGGATAAAAAATAGAGAGAGAGCTCAATGGATATTATCCAGAGCAACATAAAATATTGAGAGGAAAACTCAACACATAATTAAACGGTTATAAATCCAAAATTTATTTCGGTATTTGTATAAATTACACACTGTTTTGTCAAACCTAAAAAATCAAATGTTACATAACTTAAACTACTAAAATATATATATATATATATGCACAGAAGAAATAAGGTTAGGTGTAGGGTAGGGGTATAAACAGTTAAACATTGCAAAAACAAAAGAAGTGTTATAATATTAAGAATACATACATCAAATCACACATAAACAAAAATATGTACGAACACAAAACAAGCACACACATAATTATAAGAGGCCATACATTCACGCAATAATAAAACGCAATAACACAAAACTAAAACTACAAATAACCAAACGAAAGAAGAGAAAGAAATAAAAATTGTAAAAAGAAATAAAGAAAAAGGGGGCTATATAGTTTAATTATAGTCACAAAAAATTCACTATCACAAAACTTTAAAAAATGTTAGAAATTAAAATAATAATTAAAGCTTCACAAAAAAATATTATCCAAAAAATAGAAGAAATTCATAAAGGAAAAGATTCACAAAATGATCATAACGACAAAACATCATTAAGAATAAAGACAAAACAATTTTTAAATACAAGACAAAAAGGAAATTAAAAGGAAACACATACAAAAACCAAAGGAGCCAACATAGTAAAAACAAAAATTAAATGGAGTCACAAGTGGTTAACTATCACAAAAAACAAACGTTTTAAATATAAATAAAAAATAAAAAAATAAAAAATAAAAATTATATAAATAAAAATAACAACAATAATAATAATAATAATATACAAATAAAGTAACAGATTCACAATAGAGATAGAACAGTTGAATTTGCTAGAAAATTATATTTAAGGAAAAAAAGCTCTAATTCTACAAAACAGGTAATTGAAATCTATTTCTGTGCCGAGATTTAAAAACCACTTCAATTCATTAGTTTAAAAGCTTGTTATTGCCACTAAAATTTATTATTTTAATTCTTTCATCGAAGTATAGGTTTCTATTTCTAAAGCCGATAGCAGATTTTTCTATAATCTTCCATTCGATCTGTAGAAAGAGTCCTCTATCTTTTAATTCACAGAAATACTTAGAGTTTTCTGAGATTTAATGTGGGGGCATAGAGAAGGGATATTTATAATTATAAAATCTATGTTTCCAAGGTCCGGCAGAAATTCTAAAATATATTACTTTTTCAAACACACATAAACCTCTAACAGGACAGTTACCCTTAATTCTACAATTATAGTGGAGGGGTATATTTATTTGGTAATTATTATAAAAATTATCTAGTATTTTATTATGATGTAAATTAATGATGCTGCAAATGTTTTTCTATTAAAGATCTTACTTAGTAGGTTGTTAAAATTAAAATGTTTCTCAATCAATTTCAAAAAATCTTGACCCATATCAATCTTAGATGGCACAATGGTGGTTTGAACCATAAATTCTTTCTTTTTCTATTGTTAGACTTATTAATACCAGTTTCATTGCAGAGAGGCAGTTAAATAGACTAAGTCCTGTTTAAACACACATTTTTAGCGTTACTACAAGAGATTTTATTATAAAATGTTTTGCTATTGGAGGATAATTTATTTATTCTAGTATTAATGGTAATGAGAATTTGTTTTATCATTTAGTGAGGATGGTCAGAATTAACATTAATGTATATTAGAGACTCACTATTTTTATGATTTAGCTAAAAAGTATTATTAGAGAGGTTCAAATTAATATCCAGAAAAATTATTTTAAGGTTTGAAGAAATATCTATTTTAAATCCTAGTAATTTTAAGGCCCTCATACGATTATGTATGGACGTTTGTCTCTGAATTGAGCAGAGTCATGCCGACTTCGAAGTTTCGTAAAAGCACCATTGTGATGTTCTCACTCATCAGGGCCTTTTTAGAAGTTTGCTTGATAAAAACAAAACTCTGAGGAAAGAGGATATGGTAATGGAGAAATCCCTGTGATGGGAAGGCATCATAATGGTGTCTTCACAAAAATTCAATGTCGGCATGATTCTACTCAAGTAACTGACAAACTTCTCTGTATTAAACCTATTAACCCTCTATCTCGATATCCAGCACTTTATAACAAAAAAAAAAAACTACTTGCACAAATATCTTTATCAGTAAACAACAATCTTGACACGAAACATAAACACTATATATAAGGTCACAAAGTCCGATTTCTCGTTCCGAGCTGATATCCACTGTACCACACGCACATCCTGACCGATTGGCATTTAAGGTACTAGTATTTAAATTGAGATTTCTTCTAACGCAAAGATTGTTATTTGCCTAGACATCACTCTTAACCTCGATAATATGTACCATAAACCGTACCATAAAGAAAATTAAACACCTTGCTACATCAACATAAACTCTAACCACCCAAATGCCATTGTAAAACAGATACCGAGGCCTGTTAAAACCAGAATTAACGGATTATCTTTCCAACCTTAGGATCTTTAACGAAAACACAAAAAAAAAAATGAAAAAACTCTCCAGAGTAGCGGCTATAAAGATAAATTAGCCTACTAAGCACTTGCTAGTAAATCTGAATTGCCGAAGACGAACAGTAAATATAGAAAAAGTAAAATTTTATGGTTCATCCTCCATTTTGTAGACTATCAAATATTAATATTGGGCAGTTTTTCTGAAATTAATAAGTAAGCACTTTCGCAAAGTATATCTAATAGAAAAATTATTAAGATTGTCTATTCTTGCACTAGTAATATGTACAACATTATCAGTTTACATAATAACCAAGTTTTAAAGAATTTCTATGCAACTAATACTAAACCCGGAATTTTACCTTCCTGCAATTGCACATCTAATAATGTGATCTACCAAGCTACCATCTTTCCTAAAGAGAACAATGAAAATTATGTGTGCAATGAAATTCGGCGGGGGTTTGGAAACAAGGACTTTATTCTCACAGGCACACTTTTACCAACCCTGAACTAAAATTTCAGCCAGCCTATTCCTGAAAATATTGGGAACTGAAGAAAGAATGCCTAAGCCCAAAGACAGATTGGAAGCTTAGCACCTACTCCCAATAGTCTGAGTGATAAATGTAATCTGTGCTTAGTAGAAAAAATTAAGATATTAAAATATCATAATCAAAATTTACTTCCTAACAAGCGTAAAGAGTTAATTAGCAAGTGTAGTCATAGAAGTAGATTTAAATTCCCTTAAAAAAGGTTAACTATTCCCTTCCTTTCAATTTAATCGTTATATTTTTAGCAAAAAATTTTTATACCGGTTACAATTTTAATTTCAGAAAGCTAATACCTTTAAGTTTATTCTTACCAGATTCCTTTCACTTCTCGGGCAAGCTGCTTCACTCTCTTCCTAAAAAAAATTGTTACTATTCGCCATCTCTCCTGTTCTTATCATTTTCCTAACGAACCTTCTTTACCTCTTCCTTTTCTTTACTAACCTCTATTTCCGATAAACTAGAATGTCTTCATTTTACGTCCGGCTAGGGTTGAACAATGGTGGTTCTAAGAACCTGTTGAAATAGCTATTTCCTAAAATGTAAATTTGAATATATATATGTATATATATATGTGTGTGTGTGTGTGTGTGTGTGTGTACAACGGTCTTTATTATTATTCAACGACGTAATTTTTTAATGATGCGCAGAGGACTACATAAGAGTGTAAAAGGAGGAGGAGAGCGAAGAGAAAGACGAACCAGTTACAGTGGGTTTCAGAAAAAGGGCAACAGAAGGATTGGAATACAGGTGTGATGACAGTAGGTAGCGTGAGAAAGGAAAAGAACAATATACACGGGGTGATGTAGAAAGGACGACGGAAGGACTAGAGTCAAGTGGATAAAATAATGAAAAGAATTTCACACTTTAACTGACCAGGTACACGCCGATTTCTAAGTATCGTGAGGACAGTTATGATGGCTTCATTCATCGGGACTGTGTGTTTTTTTTTTTAAATTATCAACGTTCTATTTCCACCCTGATAACGATGACTTTGGGTTAAAAACAACCTGCTAACTAAAATAACTTTTCTCAGTATAACTTTTGATAAAAAACAATCTTGGCGCTAAATATTATCACAACTCAACACTGTGTGTGTGTGTATATATATAAGAAAAGCTTACCTTAGCCGACACGTTTCGTCCTCCGAGGGACTTCACTTTATCAAAAAGCAAAGAAAATCTCTCAGAGGACGAAATGCGTCAGCTAAGATAAGTTTTCCTTTTTCCTTTATTCATATATTGTTCTTCTACAGATATACTCTTTCGGAAATGTTTACAAACACACACATCTCTCTCTCTCTCTCTCTCTATATATATATATATATAAAATATCGAAAAAGACATTCTACACTTACACGCATGCAAGCGCATGTGTCTGTGTTTATTTAAATTACTAAATCTGTAGTGCTTAATCGATAGTCAGTCAGTCAGTTAAGTGCCATACGTGATACACGCTTGGGCGATCATGTCTCTTTCGAGACATGACTGACTGGGCAGAAGATTATCCCGCAGTAGGTTGCCATTGCTTTCTGCGGTAGACTGGTTGCAGACCAAGGCTATAGAACCCAATCTGTTCTGTTATTTAACCCATAACTGTTATTTAATCCATAACTGGAAGGAATAGACGGACTAACACCTTTCCCAAAGGTATTTGCGCGTAAGTGAATGCAATGAATTCGGCTGGAATTCGAACTCGGCTCCCCGATTTCTCGTTCCGAGCCGATATCCATTGCACCACAACGCTATAATCGATAGTATTATATGAGAAAAGAACCTCTGATAGTTATAAAAATTTATTTATTTATTGCAAATCAAGGGCCGATTTTGTTTTGACATCTGTCGGAGACGGACATGTCAATGAATGTCCCTCCTATTGATTCAATCCAGGATGGGCGTGACAAGTGGGCGATCGGAGCGACGAACACCATCAAGCTACCAATACAGGGTACAACTATCGGAACATGGAAAGTTCGCACCCTTTTATGCTTTTAGAGAAAAGTGGACAGACATAAAAATGCGGAACTCAGGAGAGCCACCACCAGTAGATCATACAGAAGGAGGATTTCCGTTTCTTCTGCCCTCGGGCCTTCCGCCGACGATTGAATCAGTCGAGGGACTGATGGTGATGATGATGATGATCCAAGCGATATCTACCGGTGGCTCTCGACTGATTTTGCACATATTGTCAACTATTATTGTGGTATGCCTGTAACAAGACATTGTAGAAAACAGCAAGAGAGGGAAGAAATAGATGGTCTCATGCCTTTTTACCAAAGTAAAATCGCTGGACTTCAGCCGGGTATTAAAATCGGTTCGGAAATTTACGCTACCACGCTGGTCATCTTTTAAACCACGGCTTTCCAGTGCTCTTCACATCCAAACAACATGAAAATAAAATAAATAAAAAAATACGCGGAACAACTTCCAAAATGGCCTGTAATTTGAATCCAGTCCTTATTTATTTAGTCATTCTCTCACACAGGTGTCTCCCTTAGACTAGCTGGAGACTCACACGTGCCGAGTAGAAGTTAAAGAAGGCGTATCTATGGCGGTATATGTGTGGGGTCGATCAGCGAATCACTTTATTCGAAATCTCACACACAAAGTTTACGAGGTTACGCTAAAGACACTACGAATTTTAACGACAGGATGTGTGTTGGGGTGCATTGGATATCGGCTCGGAACGAGAAATCGGGGAGCTGAGTTCGAATTCCAGTTGAATTCGTTGCATTCACTTACGCGCAAATACCCTTGAGAAAGGTATTAATCCATCTCTTCCCTCCAGTTATGGGTTAAATAACAGGACAGATTGGGTTCTATAGCCTTGGCTGGCAAGCAGTCTACCGCAAAAAGTAATGGCAACTTACTGCGGGATAATCTTCTGCCCAGTCAGTCATGCCTCTTTCGAGACATGATCGCCCAAGCGTGTTTCACGTATGGCACTTAACTGACTGAACGCGTGAAATATGCGTTGTGGTGTAATGGATATCAGCTCGGAACGAGAAATCGGAAAGCCGAGTTCAAATTCCAGTCGAAAATCGTTTCATTCACTTAACGCACAAATACCCTTGGAAAAATATATTAATGCATCTCTTCTACCTCCAGCTATGGATTAAGTAGCAGAGTGGTTTCTATAGCCTTGGCAACCGCTCTACTGCAGAAAGTATTGGCAACTTACTGTGAAAAAAATCTTCTGCCTCGTCAGTTATGGATGGAAAAAGAGATCATTGCCCAAGCGTGTATCACGTATGGCACTTAAACGACTGATATACCTACACATATCCCTATAGATCGGATGTCAGTCAGTTAAGTGCCATACGTGATACACGCTTGGGCAATCATGTCTCCAAAGAGATATGACTGACTGGGCAGAAGATTATCCCGCAGTAGGTTGCCATTGCTTTTTGTGGTAGATTGGTTGCCGACCAAGGCTATAGAACCCAATCTGTCCTGCTATTTAACCCATAACTGGAAGGAAGAGACGAATTAATACCTTTCCCAAGGGTATTTGCGCGTAAGTGAATGCAATGAATTCGGCTGGAATTCGAACTCGGCTCCCCGATTTCTCGTTCCGAGTCGATATTCAATGCACCACAACGCACGTAATGCCAACATACTCATTTTTTTTTTTTAATTTATGTAAATATTTTAATAAAAATATTAAAATTTATTTTGGAAAAATCTCCAAGTGTGCATCACGTATGGCAGTTAAATAACTGAAAGCGGGAAAACGGACAAACACACACACATTAATATAGTTATATAGGTGAAGGTGATATATAAATTTCGGCAAACATGGACCATGGTGTGAAAAGGACAGTTTTTTCCCATTGATACCGCCATTTCTTTTTAACTATCATTTACTCCCTAGTAATATTTATTGTTTTAAAATGCGACGATTAGAATTATAATGAGACATAAAACGTATGAAAGTGAATTTATTTGTTTTGTTTTTGTCTAAGCGAACTTACAACAAAAATATCAATCATTATTTGATAAAATAATTTTATATGTACAACTTTCTAAAATTTAACACAATTTTAAATGCAAAGCAGTATTTCTAATTTACCAATTTATAAAGACATAAATATGAAAACAATGTTTTATGCATATATTTAAAAATATTTACTAAATTATTAAAATATGTGAACCATCTACAAGGAAATACTTATTTACCATTTTATAATGTTTGAATCAATTGGCAATTCGCCTATGTTTTGCCAACTAAAAATATAATTAATAAATAGTGTAAATAAACAAACACAGTGTTTATTATTTTATTTAATAATAGTGTTTATTATCTTTGTCATTAATTCTCAAGAACAAAGAAAATGTATAAATTCACTTTCAAATATTTAGGTTTTATTAAAATTCTAATTATCGCTTTTTAAAACAATAAACATTTCCGAGGGAGTGAAGGTAGTTAAGATTATAGCGGATAAACAGTCCCTTTTGACACTCCATTTTTTTTTGGGGGGGGGGGATGGGTACAAAGATTCAAGTTTGCCAAAATTTCTATTTATCAGAACAATGTTAGGCAAATGAATGACATAGTAGGACAAATTATACGCAACACGATTCACTGTTTCATATCAATTTCTATATGTCGTTTTTTATCTATCTATATAGGCAACAAAAAATCCATCTATCTATCTATCTAGACAGCTATCTATCTATCTATCTATCTAGACAACTATCTATCTATCTATCTAAACAACTATCTATCTATCTATCTAAACAACTATCTATCTATCTATCTAAACAACTATCTATCTATCTATCTAAACAACTATCTATCTATCTAAACAACTATCTATCTATCTATCTAAACAACTATCTATCTATCTATCTAAACAACTATCTATCTATCTATCTATCTATCTAAACAACTATCTATCTATCTATCTATCTATCTATCTATCTATCTATCTATCTATCTATCTATCTATCTATCTATCTAAACAACTATCTATCTATCTATCTATCTATCTATCTATCTATCTATCTATCTATCTATCTATCTATCTATCTATCTATCTATCTATCTATCTATCTATCTATCTATCTATCTATCTATCTATCTATCTAAACAACTATCTATCTATCTATCTATCTAAACAACTATCTATCTATCTATCTATCTATCTATCTATCTATCTATCTATCTATCTATCTATCTATCTATCTATCTATCTATCTATCTATCTATCTATCTATCTATCTATCTATCTATCTATCTATCTATCTATCTATCTATCTATCTATCTAAACAACTATCTATCTATCTATCTATCTAAACAACTATCTATCTATCTATCTATCTATCTATCTATCTATCTATCTATCTAAACAACTATCTATCTATCTAAACAACTATCTATCTATCTAAACAACTATCTATCTATCTAAACAACTATCTATCTATCTAAACAACTATCTATCTATCTAAAACAACTATCTATCTATCTAAACAACCTACTATCTATCTATCTATCTATCTAAACAACTATCTATCTATCTAAACAACTATCTATCTATCTAAACAACTATCTATCTATCTAAACAACTATCTATCTATCTATCTAAACAACTATCTATCTATCTAAACAACTATCTATCTATCTAAACAACTATCTATCTATCTATCTAAACAACTATCTATCTATCTATCTAAATAACTATCTATCTATCTATCTATCTAGACATCTATCTACATAGATAAACTATCTAGCTATCTATCCTGTTTCATGTCTATTTCTTTAACTGTCATATATATCTCTCTTTGTATTCATTCCATCACTTAAATTTTATTTTTTGCTAATAGTCATATTTCTGTAGACGCTGTGCTTTTTTTTTTAACAGTGTATTTATTATCGTTTTCTGATTTCAATATTTGAGAAACCTTTTTAAAGAAAAATACGCGCAGTCTAGCAGGATACGAACATGTGTCTCTTGACAGGAGAACCAGTGGGTAGTTTGGAGATATTTCCTCCGAATCATCCACGGAGGACATTGCCGATCAAACAATGCATAAAAAGTTCCTTTCTGCAAAATCATTCGTGTCATAGATTCACTGCTCAGCTTCCTACTCGAAGGTATACAAATCTGTTACTTCTTTAGAAATTGCTCTTTTTTCTCTCTCTTTCTCGCTATATATATATATATATATATATATATATAATTTCTAAAAGATTTTAGAATATTACAATGCGTAATACATATTTCACCGCGTCCTGTTCTTATTATCGCGGCTCGTCAGACCCAAATGGTAAACAGTTAGTCCTCAAAATATCCCACCAAAAAAAAAAAATTCCTTTTCTTTTATTCAATTTTACATAGACGCTCACATGTCCATATTAGAATAGTAACGGTTATTTACGAAAATTTCTTCCTTATTCGAGATTCTATATATATATATATATATATATATATATATATATATATAGAGAGAGAGAGAGAGAGAGAGAGAGAGAGAGAGTGAGATAGATAGATATTCTGTGCATTAAGGCAAATGTTATTAAAAAAACAAAAAAAAAATGGACATTTTGTAACTATTAATTTTACTGATGATCTTTTCTAAATTACGAATATTCCTTTGCAGAAAAGAGAGGAATTGTGTAAAAAAATTGTCTAGAGTTCACTTCTAAAGACATATGGTCTAACCTTTCGATTTTCTTAAGTCATCATCAATGTAGGTAGAAACAAATGTTACGTTTCGTAGAACTAGTGACTGGGAATGCCTGTTGTGGCATTAACAATGTTAACGTGTCTATATATATATATATATATATATATATATATATATATATATATATATCAAACGGTCGCTAACGAAACGAATTTACTTGTCAGAAATGATCATACGGCACATGTGATTTTCGAAGTTTTATTTGTAAAAATATACATAGTTGGCTCTGTAAATAGGAAATTCTATTTACATCAAACTCTCTGGCTGAATTTCTAGCCACACTGATGAGCTGTGATACAACGAAACAGGCTTGTAAGTGGATGACATATATAGATAGATAGATAGATAGATAGATAGATAGATAGATAGATAGAGAGAGAGAGAGAGATGTGTGTGACGATGTCAAATACTTAAACGGAGAGGATAATCCAAATAGATCTATTCAATATAAATTATTAAAGCTATAGATCCATACAGAGAACTTATTGGGTACTATCCAGAGCAGTATGGTATACATGAAGGAAAAAAGTCAGCGCATCATTTAAGGCGGTTATAAACTATAATTTATTTCAATGCAGTCTGATGAGATGAGTACCAAAAACTTGCTCCTTGAAATAAATTATAGTTTTTAACCATCTTAGATGATGCGTTGAATTTTCCCTTCTCTCTCTCTCTCTCTCTATATATATATATATATATGTTATAAATTATACTTCAGAACAAATTACAATCTACGACAAAGTGCACATTTTGTTTCGATATTGAAAGAACAATGTCTCATCAGGTAGTAAACGCTATATTTGAAAAGAGATGGAAAATTCACTTCTTTAGATTGGTAAAATTTTTGTGTGCGAGGTAAAAGGGGTAGGAAAAAATGAGGAACCAGAATGGCGAATCATAAAAGGGACACAGACGAAATAAAAAACAAAAGGAGGAAAACGGGAGAGAAAGAGAAAGGACTAAAGAGACATGATGTAAAACTCAAAGAAAGGCTCCAGGTTTAAAATATAGTCATATACAACCTTTAATGACCCGGCGTCTGCGCTTAACAAAAAGGAAGAAGTAAGAAAATATATAGAGGGGGGGGGGAGAAAATGAAAGAAAATGGTCGAAAAAGAGAGAGGTATGGGAGACAGCATAATCGGCGAAGGGTTAGGAATTTTAGCACACTGGCCTGGAATTACGACATTTTCACCATTCCTGGCAAATAGTGTTCTTGGACTTACTAGAAACGGACAAGCAAGAACGTTCTACTCTCGTAGATTATTAAATAAGGGGTTCAGTTCGAAATTCCCTGTAGGCTATTAGCGTCAACACACATCTGATGAAGGCCAGGAGGGCACATAAACCGAAATACTCTGATGACAATAGTCCGCATGTAAATGATAATGATACCTCCTCATCCCAGAAATTCAGACATAAATTTTCTAATTTATTTGGAACATTATTGGCAGTAATGATAAAATCATTGTCATAGATTGAGGTCAAGATGGCCTTCTTTTTAATCTTATCACCTCCAAGCAAGGAAATAAAGCCACTAAGATGCTGCAAGGTATTACTGAATGTTACATAATATGAGTAAAAAAAAAACTATTATGGTGAGAAGACAATAAAAGAACAAGAATTAAAAAGACAGAAGATAACAATTGACATTGCATTAAAGTTTCTGAAGACCAAAGTTGACAAGGAAGCAAGAAGCCGAAAGAAAGTTTAAAAAAAAAAGAAGTGCGATAGAAGAAACTGTTAGCATAGAACTTACGGTTACATCTATTTCAACTGTAAAACGATGAGACCTTGTCGCAAATTTAATACTGCGCTTAAATTCATAACAGTTTATTCTGTTTAGTCTTTTTCCTCGGCAAAAAACTGAGGGGCTGAAGACTCCCTATAACCAGTGGCGTGCAAAAGAGGGGAAGCGGATGCGACGGCCCCGAGCATCTGTTATGGTTTATAAAATGGCGAGTGTTCTAAAAATGGAAAAAGGTAGACACACTGACGCCAAGAATTCAAAATTAGGCGGCAAAATAAGGAACCGTTGCTTTTAGTAGGAGTAGGAGTAAGAGTAGGAGTAAGAAGTAGGAGTTAAGGACAGTAGTTTGGTGTAGGAGACTTGAAAAAGAGGAGGACGCTAGTCAGTTGACCACTAGAGTCCAGAAGGAATAGGCTCGTTTACTACTCGCATCCCACAGAGAATTTAGCTAGTCTGCTCCTGTATCCACACAAAATTTAAAGGTTGTGACTTGATGTAAAAACCTAAAGTTTTATACCAAAAATAAACCTCATTAATTCAAGTTTGTGTTATCTTCTAATTATACCAAAACGAAGCAATACAACACATTCATATCGGGAGGGCATCCAATGAAGGAGTGAAATAAAAATTACTTTTTGAAATTTAAAATTGTTTCTGTAAATTTCGTTGCACAAGTGCCTTACAGTCCCACAAACCGCTGTGGGTGTGGTTCCGTGTTTTGATAAGCGAAACCGAACTAGGCCCCTACTTGAGTTTTAGGGGCACACAATCAAAAAGTTAGAACCGGTCATCACTAAACCACTGTAGCTCTCTGTCAACTGCACCCTGTTTGAGTCAACTTTTTTTTTTATGACAAAAAACAATGACGGGACTGAAGCTTCCCTATCCATAGCGCTATGAGTAAAGTTTTTATCACAAACATATTTTTGACTGTATAAATGTATTGATATAAAGAAGGCAATGATGTGTGTTGTGGCGCAATGGATATCAGCTCGGAATGAGAAATCAGAGAGCCGAGTTCGAATTCCAGTTGAATTCGTTGCATTCATTTACGCATAAATAGCTTTGAAAGAAGGAAAATACATCTCTTCTCCCTCGAGCTTTTGTTTGAATAGCAGGACAGATTGGGTTCTATAGACTTGTTGGCAACCAGTCTACTACAGAAAAAAATGGCAACTTACTGCGGGAAAATCTTCTGCCTAGTCAGTCATGGATCGTAAGAGATATATGATCGCTTAGACCTGTAGCACATATGTATGGCATTTAACTGATGACTGACCAATTAAAAAACAAAATTCACGTTAACCAAATAACTGAAATATTGAGTTAACAAATTTAGAGATTTTTTTTTTTAATCATATCACCTCGAGCAAGTCGGTAACGCCACTGATGTGCAGGGGGCTACGTAAGAGTGAAAAGAGAAAACTGGAAACCACATCCTAAACAGGAAACAAGGGATGAGCCTCTTCACCCGTTCAATAGACGTGGGTAGAGTGTAAACCGGGCGATCAGTCAGTCAGTTAAGTGCCATACGTGATACACGCTTGGGTGATCATGTCTCGAAAGAGACATGACTGACTGGGCAGAAGATTATCCCGCAGTAGGTTGCCATTGCTTTCTGCGGTAGACTGGTTGCCGACCAAGGCTATAGAACCCAGTCTGTCCTGCTATTTAACCCATAACTGGAAGGAAGAGACGGATTAATACCTTTCCCAAGGGTATTTGCGCGTAAGTGAATGCAATGGATTCAACTGGAATTCGAACTCGGCTCCCCTGTTTCTCGTTCCGAGCCGATATAGTTTAACAAAAAACCTGAATATAGGAATAACAATATGACCTCTGTCCCCAACATGATTAAGGTATATACAAATCTATTATTAACTTAATATAATTTTTTTTCTTTTTTATTATTTCGGGTTCATCTTCGATACCGGAAACAGTCTTCTGGAATTTACCTGTCTTTAATTCTTTTTTTTTTTTTTCGTTTTTGTTTAAGACTTTTATGAAGCTCCGTATGTTGTCTACTACACTCGCACACATAAATGCACTAACTAAAACAATGCCAACTATCTCCCATGTCACGAATAGTCAACGCAACGCGTATCAGTCACGAGTCAAGTCGTACGGACAAACGCAGTGTTGGCACACTTTACACCCACATCTTACATATCAACACTGCATGTGGTATAGCTTCACCGGCAACACGTCACCAGGGCGTCGAGAAATTGGCCAAGGTCTTAACTCTGCATGTTGCCGTCATCCCCAAATCAACTTCCTTCTAACTTTTGATTGAAACATGCAAATTTCTTTTTACTTTTTAAAAAAAGTGAAAGGATACATTTAAAAAAAAAAAAAAAAAAAAAAAAAAAAAGGAAAAAACTGGAAGAAATATTAAGAAAAAAAAAGAAAAATATGTAATGAACTGTTTTTTAATCCAACAAAAAAAAAATTAAAAAATAAAAAATAAATAAATAAATAAATAATAATGATAATAATAATAATGATGATGATGATGACTGAATAATCTTGTTTACAATTGAAAAAAAAAAAATTCCTCGAAGGGCGGAGTTTTCCCACAGTACAAGCGGCGAAACGCTTCTACCAGAGGCGGCACGTGGCCCACATAATCATTAGCAACTGATTGACTGCATTCCCAGCCACCAATCGCGTTGCAGTCCGCTCATGGGCGGTACGAAATCTGTCCTGATTGACAGCGCACCGAGGCCCGTGTAGCACCGCCCAACATGACCACACGACCTGTGATACAATTGTCACATACTAGAGGTGGTGGGATAAAATCGACCGTGGGAATCTACATCGAAATATCTTCACACAAGCGGAGACACACGCGGGCACACAGAGACGAACTGAGTTTATAGGGCCACGACTGGAAGGTATTAATATAATCAGTTTCCTTCTCTTGAAAAAAAAATTTTCGTTTGTGTCTTTACATTTTTTTTTTCTTTTTTCGTTTGTTTATTTTATACTTAAATTTTGTGATGTATAAATTTTGTTGGTTCTAAACATCCGCTTATACACTCGTGGTTCCTTTCTCTCTCTCTCTTTATATATATATATATATATATATATATATATATATATATATATATATAGTACATGTGTATGTGCGCATCTGTGTGAGTATATGTATGTAACTACAACAAATAAACATAACTGTGTGCGTGCTTATGTCCAACTGTATGTATGTATGTATGTATGTATGTATGTATGTATGCATGTGTGTGTAACGTCAGAAACTGCAAACACACACAAATTTTTATATATGAGGGGATGGATGTGTGTGTATGGGTTTTAAAAACACATTTTGGTTAAGAGTGAAAATGCAAATGAAAATGGAGCACAACTTTGACCACAAAAAATGTTTGCATGCATTGAAGATGTAAATAAGATATTCAACGAGATTATATATATATATATATATATATATATATATATATATAAACAATTACAGCATTTTTACGGAATGTATGTGAGTGCGTGTTCAGCTAGAAAAATAAAACACACACACACACACACATATATATATATATATATATATATATATATATGTATGTATATATGAGAGTATGTGCGTATGTGTGTCTGCATGTGTGCTTGCGTGTGTGCATGCCAAAAGACGCTAAGAAAACAACCACTGTCTTCCAAATTCTTTCTTCGCTGTATAAGCACACGGACGGACACAAAAGTCATTTCTAGCTTGGGCAAGTACTCTTGCTCTCGTAATAAAGACGTTTGTTTTTCTTTCTCTTTTGGAGATTCTACATTTGGTTACTCGAAGTTCGCCCAGGAGTTATTATCGGTCAAGATTACTCAAAATAGATTATTTTTATGCTCAACAAATTTCGGAATTGGAGTAAAGAATTTTAATCTTGAGCCCTTGTAAATGTATGTTTTTTACGGCAATAAAAACATTTCTTCACTCTAATAGCCTTATGCCAGACTAGTCTAAAACATAATACATATCTAAGTATATGAGTACTTGCTTGTGTGCTGTGATTAATGAATTATTTAATTATTTACTTCTAGTAAGTTTGTTCTCCGCCGGGTGCTCTACCTGTGTCAAAGTTGGTTAAGCTCACTCTCTCTCTCTCTATATATATATATATATATTCATCTCTCTCTCTCTATATATATATATATAGTCATCTCTCTATCTCTATCTCTCTCTCTCTATATATATATTCATCTCTCTATCTCTCTCTCTCTCTATATATATATATTCATCTCTCTCTCTCTATTATCTCTCCATCTCTCTCTCTATATATATATATATTCATCTCTCTCTCTCTATTCATTTCTCTCTCTCTATATATATATATATTCATCTCTCTCTCTCGATATATATATATTCATACACACACACACACACACATATATATATATATATATATATATATATATATATATATATATGCGAAACTGGAAAACCAATAAGAATTAACTGAACTGACGACAGGAGAGCCATCGCGAAGGCACCTCTCCGCCTTTGTCAGTCTCATATCAGGCTACAATAACCGAAAGAACGGAAGAAATGATAATTCCCGGATAGCCGACGAGGTAGCCTTGTCTTGTCATGGCTAAGTCAGTTACGCACGCTTGGGCGATCACGCCCTTTTCGATTCATGACTGACTACTCAGAAATTTTCCCGCACAAGGTGGCCATTACTTTCTGTGTTAGACTGGTTGCCAACCAAGGCTATATAGGATATGGTATGTCCATAACTAGTGGGTGGGAGAGAGGAAATGGATTCATAGAGTTATTTGCGGGTAGGTGAATGTACCGAACCCGACTGAAATTTGAACTTGGTTCTCCGATTTCTCATTCCGAACTGATATCAATTACACCACAATGCACATAGTTACTCACCATTATAAAGAACTCGGTACTATTTGTTATTATGGAGTGACAAATATAATCATCAAAAACAGATACGCCCAACTTTGATTTTCCGTTCAAGAGCTCGTATATCCATGTGGAAATGTGCGTTGTGGTGCAGTGGATATCGAATTGGAACGACAAATCGGAGAGCCAAGTTCGAATTCCAGTTGAATTCCTTGTATTCACTTACGCGCAAATACCTTTGGGAAAGGTATTAATCCGTCACCTCCCTCCAGTTATGGGTTAAATAATGGGACAGATTGGGTTCTATAGCCTTGGTCGGCAACCAGTCTACCATAGAAAGTACTGGCAACCTACTGCGGGATAATCTTCTGCTCAGTCAGTCATGTCTCGAAAAAGACATGATCGCCCAAGCGTGATTCACGTATGGCACTTAACTGACTGACATTCATCTATTCTTTCATACTTCATCTACTTTTTTTTCTGTTACTGTAGTCCCTTGCGCACAAGTGGCAGTTCCGTCTTGCTTGGGGTGTAACGATTATAAAAAAAAAAAAGTATATATATATATATATATATAGGAAAATTTTCAACAGTTTTTACACCACAAATATCCAGAAAAGAAAAGACTAGTACGACTGCAAGAAAAATTAAATAAAAGATTAGGCGAAGTACCTGGTCATTTTTTTTGAATGCATGGATGCACACACACACACACACACACACACACACACACACACACACATATATAAATTCATTCGCAGACATATCTGTTTCGCTATATCACAGCTCATCAGTAAGGTTAGTCAGCCGATTGCTTTTTACCCAGGATTGAAACCCGACTGAATTGGCGTCAATCGGCGATTCTAACTCTGAGCTTCGGACGCTCGGTAGGAGAAGGCAGACTTTTTAGCGTGTATATTATCATTATACACGCCCAATAGCTGAGAGTGTTCTAATTCATTGCTGAATGAACGATGCGTCCATGCAATAAAAAAAGTTGCCATATCTGGTCGAGTTTTCCTTTTCATGTTGAGGTTCTCGTCAAAATCCAAAATAGGATCTGCAATATAATAGGTCCTGACTGAGCATCTCGATTTCAGTCACTTTCTAACCGACATAGGGTGGCTTCCCTCACACTTTTCTACAAATATCTTCACGATAACTGCTCCGATGAGCTTTTGTCCCTGGTGTTCTGTCCACGTAAATTTAAGCGATCTACTAGATTGGCGTCTAGGTCCTACCATTTCACCGTTGAAATAGTTCGATGTAACCGTCACTACTACTAAACAAGTTTCTTTCTTCGCATTTCCCGCCTGAGGAACTCCCGTTCGTTTACTTGCTTCCTTGATACCTACAATCTTCACAGATTTAAATGCAACGTCAATTGTCATTTTCTAAGTTCTTGAATCCGTCCAGCTTTTATCCATTCTTCTATATACTATGTACACAATCTTACCTCTCACTGCGAACGAGTGGTGGTTATGCCATGCTTTGGATAACATGATTAATATATATATATATATATATATATATATATGGATGGTAGTCACAAGTCATCATGACCGAGGGTTTGAGCGTCCTGGCCTTGTTCAGAATGTTATTTATGCTAGATAACGCGCTGTCAGAAACTGTAACTAAAATCCGTTCAGCATAATTGCAGTATAAAATACAGATGAGCTCTGTGGCTGTGGAACAAAAACAAGTGTGCTTGAACAAGCGTCTACAGTGGGGATTAGCTAGCCGCCCTGGTAGATGGGTATCCTCGAATATGAGTGGCCAGCCAATATATATATATATATATATATATATATATATATGTGTGTGTGTGTGTGTGTGTGTGTGTGTGTGTGCACTCCATTTTCAATAAAACTGAATTTTTAGAAATAAAGTTTTATTCGAAACTTTAAATTTTAGTTTAAATGAAAACTGAATTAATAAATTTGCTATTTTGAGTAAGCAAAATACTCTGGTGCATTTGAAACAAATTTTATTTATTGGAATTTAAAATTTTGACATTTTTATAAAACATTTAATTTTTTGGCTATTTTTTGAGCGATCGACACATTAGTTAATTTTGTTTTAAAAACATCGCAGAAATAAGATATGCATCTTTTCATTCATTATGTTTGGACAATTAGCAAATTTAGTTTTATTTATTTGAAACAATTATTACTTGTTTTATTATGAAAATTAGTCTGACTCATTGATTTTTCAAATAGGCGATAACAGCACCTGTTATCAATTGATGTGGAAATATTGTAACCAAATTTCCCATAACCCATCTTAAAATTTCGTAAATTAAACAACCCTTGAAACATATGATTTTTTCAATGATAAATTCCTTATAAATTTCCATAGTAAAAAAAAGGTGTGCAGTTTAACATAAATAAATAAAAAAATTAAAACTATTTCAAAACTATTAATTCTAATGACTTGCATTAAGCTTTTGAATTTTCGATTCGTTAATGAATTAATAACCGAAGATTAAGTAACTAGAAGAAATTTAAAAAATTATTTGAAACTTTAATCAGCAAAAATGAAACATAAAAACAATTCTTATGAAAATTCATGATTCATCGAACGTTTATTTTTCTTCTTCAGAATATGATATCCTACAATTTTATTATTTATAAAATCAATTAAAAGTTTATCGACATTAAAAATAGCGTGGTTTTAATGTATTTTTGATTTTACTATTCGGCCCAGATTTTCGGAAAAATGGTCTCTTAATTAAAAAAAATACATGATTTACATTCCCAATTGAGTCCTGGATTTAACTAATAAAATTACATTGGAGGTTTTACGCAATTAATTAGAGTGGGTGAGTAACAGATGGGAAAAAAAATTATGAAGGTTTTTAAAAAACAATATTTGCATAAATAATTTCATTCATTTGTAAGTCTTGGACGTAACATTAGAATAGAACAAATAGTTGATTTTCAAATTAATGTGTCCTTCAACGCCAAAAAAACGGTTTGCGTAATATTACGTTTTCTTTAATAGTCACATTACGTAAATATGGCTGAATCACTGACGGAAAATAAAAAAGAAATTTTAAACGTGTTAGAAATGAATAAAAAATTTTAAAAATAATTCCAACAAAATTTGATCTTTCCTCTTAATAATAGCATAAACATTTTGATGACAAAACTTTGTTTTTATTAAGTTTGAGTTCTTTTGACATCATGCTATGCTGTTTTTTGGCAATTGAGTGGATTTACTTTATATATATATATATATATATATATATATATATATATATATATATATAAGGGCAAATGTGCTATTTGATTTTCAAATTTCTTCAATTTAAAAATTCTCATAAATATTCATCAGGTTAGTCAAAAAGTCTAGGAAACTTATGGAGAACAGCAAGTCGCCCTATCTAATACATCTAATACACGAAAGTGGGTAAATGATGATCTTGGTGTTTTTTTATGCAAATTAATATTTAATTTATTTTACTTTGGGATTAATATAATACATAAATTATTAAATATGTAATTTTGAATATGCATATTACGTGTGCCATAAAATTTCCAGCGTTGTTTTGGATAAGTAGAAATTTATTATTCAGATTTGGATAACTGGCGATTTAATAATCAGTTAAAAAACAATTTTTCATGAAAAATTTTATGCTGCACAAAACAGGAAGTTGGGGAGAGGCATGATCACGAACGACCTAAAGGGACACGGCACAGAAAAGAAGTTGTTTTGTTTCCATTTTCATTTCTTGTTTATTTTTATAAAATAAAAAAAGTTAAAATATCGTTCATATAGATTTTTTTAGATTAATCTAAATTAATCTTTATCTAAATCTAATCTTAAGAAAATGAACTTTCTTGTTTGCACCCGTTTAGTGTCGACGATTTTTTTCCAGCCGTTTATTGGTTAATGTATTAACCAGCTTTATTGACACAAGTGTCAGTCAGTTAAGTGCCATACGTGATACACGCTTGGGCGATCAGGTCTTGAGACATGACTGACTGGGCAGAAGATTATCCCGCAGTAGGTTGCCATTGCTTTCTGCGGTAGACTGGTTGCCGACCATGGCTATGGAACCCAATCTGTCCTGCTATTTAACCCATAACTGGAAGGAATAGACGGATTAATACCTTTCCCAAGGGTATTTGCGCGTAAGTGAATACAATGGATTCAACTGGAATTCGAACTCGGCTCCCCGGCTTCTCGTTCCGAGCCGATATCCACTGTACCACAACGCACATGTGTACCCCTACCATAAAACATAGCAAAATATTTGAGAGGATTATATCTCTCTCTCATTATATATATATATATATATATATATATATATACACACACACACTAGCAGTATAGCCCGGCGTTGGCCGGGTGTAATGAAAGCTTTAAAACTAATTCATGGTCCTGGAGCTCAGACTCAGCCTAAAGAATATTTGTGTGAAGTTTGGTGAGAATCGGATAAAAATTTATAATTTATAAAGGACATACAGACAGATAAACAGACACACACACAAACATCTTGCCTTTATATATTATCAATTTTCTGCACTATTGTAAGAATTGCAACCTTGAAACTTCTGAATATTGTTTCTTATCTTTTTGTCTATGAGTGTATCAAATTTGATTAAAATCCGACCACTTCTTCTATAACACGATTTTTTCAATTATTGATTTTCGATATTTATTGGGGGTACCTTGACACAAGACCTAGTTAAGAACACTCGCAGACGCTTATAGTACAACTGTGTAATTTTTTAAGAAAATCGGTTCAGCCGTTTCTGAGTCTATAGGCAACGGACACACACGCAGACAAAGTTCCATTTATATATATATATATATATATATATATATATATATATATATATATATATATACGTATTATCCTCTGTCTATAACACGACTTGGAGCTGATAAAAAATATTTGAGGTAATAAAGTAGAAAGGTAAAGATATTGAGACAACTAAGAGAAGGCAACATGTTTCAAACGGTTGATGGATACATGTTGTTGAATATATATTACTGTTTTTTGTTTTGAGTACTGGATTGCTATGTGATGTCGGTTCTTAAATATGACAGTGAATGTTGGACAATACCATCAAAAATGAAGGAAAACTTTAAGCAACTGAAATGTGGTTTTACAGAAGGATGCTGCGAATATCATGGATCGAGCATGAAAGCAATGATGAAGCTTTGGAAATGATGGAAACGAAAAGGAAATCAATACCTAGCATCAGAAAGAGACAGCTGAAGTTCCTGGGACATGCAATGAGGAAAGAGGGTTTGGAAAACCTGATACTAACAGGCCAGATAGATGGAAAAGAGACAGGGAAAAGCAGCGGATAACATATTTGAAGGACCTAATCAATTGGATGACGGAACGAGGGTTGCATGGTGTAACAGGAGAAGGCATGCTAAGAGCCACCGGGGAGAGAGAGACGTGGAAAGCCATGATCGCCTACGTCCTGAAAGGACAGGGCGCAGAGAATTTTTTTCCATATATTTTGAGAATTTAGCTTAAAGCTCCTGCTTTCTCAATTTCAGAAGAAAACTTGTTCGTTTATTAACGTATTCTAGTGAATCTTTCGCTTTACAAAATTAAAGTTTACTTGTTTCATGCACTATGTAGTCATTTGTTCCTTATTATGGACTGACCATTCCAGGATTTGGATATTTGGTTCTCACGTTGTTCAGGGTAGTTATATGTTACAATGCTGGGATGCTGTTTTTTTAATTATATAATTTAATTTGATTTGGAGTAAAACTTAAACGTGAAATTGTGATGTAAAATCTATAAAAGTTAAATTAATAAGTAGGATAAATTTAGGGATAAATTTTTTGTGCCTCTGAAGATTACTTGGAGTTTTTTTTGTTTTTTATTTTCGAAAGGCAGTAATGAAGGAAAATACGTAAAAATAATAAATAAATAAATAAAATAATATAATAATAAAAATAAAAAGTAAAAAAAAACAAATAAATAAAAAGTGAATATAACGAAACAAGAGGAAATTAGAACTCGCGATCGTCCGGGAGCCGGCGTTTAAACGTCATGCTGCCGTAAGCTTTGGGGAAAGAACATTCCAGTATTTTTAGTTCTGTGTTGTTGTTGTGTTTCGATCTCTGGAGTTGAGCAACGTTGAGCCTGGCCAGATGGGTGACCAGGTGCTGGAAGGTATGGGTGGTGTAATGGATAATGGCTTGAAATTGATAAATGGAGAACCGATTTTCCGAATGCAGTAGGGTTTGATATGCACACATACAGGTAGAGACCCCTTGGAAAAGTTGAATCTAACTTAAATTTTCCACCTATGTGTTAATCAGTAAGACTTGTATTGTGGTGATACCGAGCAAAAGCGATGGACCGGATGTTAGCGTTTTCACGACCAAAAAGCAAATGACCAAAAGTCGTCCGTGCGCCGCCGGCTCCGCGCAGATGTTCCGGTTGAAAACTAAAAATTAATTAAATATTAAATTTCCAGTTCGCGAGCCTACGCAAATTTTATTTATCAGCCAATGGGAAGCCCAGAATCAAATACAAGTGTGAAATCCCAAGTGATTTGCTGTGATCCAAAAAGAAGATATAAAAAGCGGATACACAAAGCATCGACAGGCAGACCGACTCGAGAAGAGAGTAATTAGTATCTCCTTTGATCGAAATCAAGTGGCTTACTATGCTCGCCTTCCTTACCTCTTTCCTTTTTCCCTGCCTCAAAACTACTTACTGACCTAAGGAGCTACTACATCAAAGACATTACTTACTCATAGCGCTCCCCACATTCCTAAGCATTAATTCTCTTTCAGCATTTTATTGCCATGAACATTTCAACCTCCGTTGGACTTATATTTCAAGTATGACTTTAATTTTAAAAACATTAATTGATGTGTGTATATATAAAATGTTATTTTTCAACTCAATTTGCTTTTCTTGATATTATAATCATTTTATGACTTATAGTGGGCTATCTACAACAAGGCCAAATTCCGTTGATCTTCAACAATATACAACTACCCTTCACTAGAACGGACACCCCACTACAAACGGGAAAAGAATAAATACCCCCACTATAGTATCACTGAATTATTACTATATAAAAATATTCTTAGAATCTTAATATATTTGCTGGCTTTAAATAACCTAGAAAGGGTTGATAAACCGTAGAAAACGAATAAATTATTTCCAAAAATTGTTCCTTATTCTGTCAGATTTTAATCCATATTTGATTCCAATTTTCAATGTCTGCCTTCTTCTACCGAGCGCCCATAGCCCAGAGGTAGAATCGCCGACTGACGCCAATTCGGTCGTGTTTCAATCCTGGGTTAAAAGCAATCGGAGTCTAACCGTACTGATGAGCTGTGATACAGCGAAACAGATCAGTCTGCGGATGACTATATATATATATATATATATATATATATATATATATAATCTGCAGACAAGCCTGTTTTACAGCTCTTCAGTGCAGGTAGATTGACCGTTTGCTTCAAGCCGGGATGGAAATCCGACTGGTTTGTCATCAGACGTATATCTTTCCACTTGTCCGATCGCTCAATGGGGCCTGAACAGTGGTGAATATATTATGAAACTTTAGTTTCACGGCCTTTAATACCAGAGAGGCCCCTGAACCAACATTTTTAAATTAGTAAAATTTTCAACAAAATCGATGTTTTTTAGTGTTTCTCATTAAAATAAGATCGTTTAAGTGATAGAATCATGAGCCAATGGCTTAAATAGCTATCTTTGAATATGCTCTACCCTTTTTATATAGCTTCAAAATTCCCCTGTAATTTGTCAAATTTCAAAATGTTCTTGGGGTTTTGCAACGCCCGAATCTCCAGTTGTATGGGTTCGATGAGCTCGGCAGAAATTAGTCATAGCGCACATTTTAACAGTTGGATCCTCGAATCTGTTGTTGCGGGTTGCGTAGGTGTGCCCACATCTGTTCATGCTTTAGGCCCCCACCCAATATATGTCCGTCACATGACTAAAATAACTCATTACTGGTTGTTATTCAAGCGTAGCCTAAAACCTGGAAGTAAGTCTAGTGCAACGAATATCGTCGTTTTCCACCTTAAAACCTCTTTTCCCCATACGAAACGTTGCAAATCTCTCGCTACTCTATCGCTACTTCGATGGAAAATGTTCGAACTACATTCTTTAGTTCCCCGATTCTAACTCTCGACGCGCCACGTACGTTGAGGCAAACCGACCGCGTTCCTTTCGTATGGAGTAAGTTCCACTCGGATAACTTATTTCCGAGAACGGTTGCTTTGTGGAACAGAATCGTAGGTGGATGCTTTCTCTACAATTACAATCTTAATCTCTTTTAATCGAGAGCCTTGTTTCCTGTTTAGGATGCGGTTTCCGGTTTTCTCCTTTCCAATCTTCTCACTTTTTTTTCTTTTTTCAATTGGAGTAGATAGACTAAACTATCGCCCGGTTCACACTCCACCCATATCTATTGAACAGGTGAAGAGGCTTATCCCTTGTTCCCTGTTTAGGATGTGGTTTCCGGCTTTCTCTTTTCCAATCTTTTCACTCCTATGTAGCCCCCTGCACATCAGTGGCGTTACCGCCTTGCTTAGGGTGATATGATTTTTAAAAAAATGTTAATCGCCATCTTTCCCACTTATCCACGTAAACTGAGCTCTTTACTCTTACCACTCACACAACAAACAATTTCATTAGACATCTAACTTGAATGGCTCTTAGGTTTATATAGGGCTAGTGTGTTGAGCTCACTTTCGCACGAATACCTCTATCATTAATCAGTCTCCTTTTCCATAACCATGGATCCAAGTAAACTGCGTTGTCTAGCTTTGGTTAGCAATCAGTAGCCGAGAAAAAAATAAACTCTGAATCCCAAACCGTGAAAAAGGCAACGGGAAACTACTTCACTATTACAAAGAAAAAAAAAAAAAAAAAAAAAGAAATTCAAGGTGATACACAGATAAGAAAACGTAATCTAATCTGTACAGAATCATGATCTTTTCGTCCTGAACGGCCATGGCTTTGAAAAGAAAAAAAAATATGATTTTGTGCAATGTCATGCTCTTTTAGAATGTAGTTCATCATGGTTCCCAACCGATTGCTTTTTCTTCATTTTCTGTAAATTGCCATGACTTATTTGGAAAGATAGTAGAATGGTTTCCCGTTGCCTTCTCCATGGTTTTGAATTGAGAATTATCCTTTTCCTAAACTGGCTGCCTCCCAGGGCTAAAAAATCCAAAACCACCCCACGATCTTCGTTTTTTTTCGATAGTATCAGTTCGACGTGAAAACAAGAGACGAGGACAGAATTTGATATCTGTTCGCTGATGACCACTACACAACCCACACATTCATTTTTAAAATATCATATTTAATTTTCAGGATAGACAAGTAGGCTTTCTATCTTAAAAAAAACTGACGCATTACAATCATCCTAGAGTAATATCCCTCGCCTTTCGCTGGTATCAATTTTGTATAAAATCTGTTCTCTCTCCCCCTCTAAGCTAAGAGGGGAGCCTGGTCCAGGGGATTTAAACATCTTTTTTTTTTTATTGTGCTAAGAGAAAGAGAGGGTGAATGGACACCTGTATTACCATCCTTCTCTTGCTCCTTTCGAACCGGTTCGTCCTTCTCATTCTCCTCTAATTCTTTTACTCTTATGTAGCCCCCTGCACATCAGTGGCGTTCCCGCCTTGCTCGGGGTGATTTGATATATATATATATATATATATATATATATTGACGCCAGTATTACAGTGATTACAGTTTTTTCGTCCTTGGCTGTATGGACAGCACCCAAACTTAAACCGACTTTCTGTCACCCATAGCATCGTCAAGAGGTCGATAAATAGATTTCGCCATTTACTGTACTAAACAAGGTAAATATCGATTTACAAAAGAAAGGAACGAACGGATGTCGTTAAAAAATAAACAAATAAATAAATCACACACAGACACACACACACCCTAATAAAAACGAGTACTGCTCTGTTTACGGGCGCATGCGCACAGACAATTTCGCTGCCTCGTGTTAGTAATTTATTAACTTGAGCCTCGCCTGGCACAAGGGGTATGGTGGAAGTGTACCTAGTCAGGATTGTACTTATTGCACGGGTGAATTATTTTACGCAGTAAAGCTTGATAGGGTAGGTGCCCAAGATTGCGCTTAGTCTCTTTACTCAAGAGATCTTAACAATTACTCATCATAGTAATCATTTTCTCGACTTACGAACATCCTCCAGCCGGAGCCAATCGTTAAATTCGCGTGGCATATTCCCACGGCTACTGCTGTTAAAACAAGTTGTTTATTTGTTTTAAGTAAAAGAGCTGTTTTTTTTTTCTTCTTATCCTCTTTTTATTTTGCTGCTTTTTTTTTATCTTCCGTATTAATTACCTATCATTAATTATATTATTGAACTTTTTTCTGGAAATTTACAATGTCAAATAGGAAACAAGAAATTCATCTGCCGAATCAACATTCATGTCATCATAGTTAATTTTAGCAACATAAAAAATGCATTAATTATCCAGACAGACTTATCGACAAAGCAATAATAACATAGGGCAAATATTTACCTTCATTTAAAAATGTCTATAAGTTAAATTCCGATAATTCGACATAAACATGATTTAGAAACTTTCATTTCATTTCAGCTTTAAGCAGACATAAATTTTAACTTAAAACTTAATCAAAATTTATATCTTTGTATATTCATTTTTTTTTTTTAATTTTATTCTACAATTTTAGAATGATCCAGCCAGAATTCGATAATAGACATTTTGTTTTTTCTCATCTGGACTGCAATTACTAATATCTGCTACCCTAGTTATGGAAAGACCACTTTTAAACTTCGATTTCTAAGTATTATCGAAAGTGCCCAATTAGCTTAAATCAAAATTGTCGAATATCAAACGAGGATCGAACACGAGACGCCCCTGTTAGTTTTCTTACTAGACTAACTCGCAAAATTGACCACAACTCCAAAATAGAACTCACTCAGTCAGTTAAAGTGCCATACGTGAAACACCCTTGGGCGATCATGTCTCGAAAGAGACATGACTGACTGGGCAGAATATTATCCCACAGTAGGTTGCCATTGCTTTCTGCGGTAGACTGGTTGCCGACCAAGGCTATAGAATCCAATCTGTATTGTTATTTAACCCATAACTAGAAGGAATAGACGGATTAATACCTTTACCAAGGGTATTTGCGCGTAAGTGAATGCAATGAATTCGACTAGAATTCGAACTCGACTCCCCGATTTCCACTGCACCACAACGCACAGCCACTCACTAGGTCCCTAAATTGCGAGATTATGATGCACGGATAAGGGACGAATAATTTTTTAGCTTCGAAAGCAATTCAGTATATAGTGTAATGGTTAACAAGCTCGTTTCACTAGAGAAAAATTAGTTGCAACTGAATGATGTGTTCGATCCTCCCCATGTGCTACATATTTGCAGCCTTGTGCCATATCTAAGTTGCGCTTAGTTAGTAGGCTCATCCGTTGTTTCCTGTTTAGGATGCGGTTTCCGTTTTCTCTTTCCAATTTTCTCACTCTTTTTTTTTTTCAATTGGAGTAGATAGACTAAACTATCGCCCGGTTCACACTCCACCTACATCTATTGAACAGGTGAAGAGGCTCATCCCTTGTTTCCTGTTTAGGATGCGGTCTTCGTTTTCTCTTTAATCTTATGTAGCCCCCTGCACATCAGTGGCGTTACCGCCTTGCTCGGGGTGATATGATTAAAAAAAAAAAAAAAAAAAAAAAAAAAAAAAAAAAAAATCACTGTAACCTCAACTTTGTACCAGTGCCGGATGTCAACTGGTTGAGTCTCTAAGAAGCTTTTTGTCAAATTGATTTTGTGCATGAGAGAAGTTAAAAGGTTTGGAGAATTTTACACGCTCAGGGCATAAAGAGTAACTGTGACATGGTTTGCGTAAATGAATGGTAGAAAAGAACAACATAGATAGTAATGGGAAAAGAGTTGGCGCAACAAAAGACAGAAAGCTGTGGAGAGCTTGGACTGCCCACCTCCTGAAAGATCAGGGTATATAAAATTTTAGACTGTCTAAACCAGTGGTTTCCAATCTTATGTTTAGGCCACACCTACGTATCTCTACAATCCTGATGCCCCCTACACATACATATATACAGAGAGAGAGAGAGAGAGACTTGTCATTCTTAATCTTATCCAAAAAGTAAACTTCTATTCACGTGGAGGAATCTCAAAGGACCATTAATTTGGTCTAAAAAAGATTCCAAAGAACATGGCATCCATAAAAGTCAATCAAGTGCCATACGTGAAACACGCTTGAGCGATCATGTCTCGAAAGAGACACGACTGACTGGGCAGAATATTATCCCGCAGTAGGTTGCCATTGCTTTCTGTGATAGATTGGCTGCCAGCCAAGGCTATAGAACCCAATCTGTCCTGCTATTTAACCAATAACTAGAAGGAAGAGACGGATTAATACCTTTCCCAAGGGTATTTGTGCGTAAGTGAATGCAATAGCTTCAACTGGAATTCGAACTCGGCTCCCCGATTTCTCATTCCGATATCTACTGCACCACAACGCACATCCATCCATGAAAGAAAAAATAAAATACAGTTGAAGTACTGAGGAGGAAATCACTTAGAAATTGTCAAAAAAATAAAAATAAATAAATAAAAAAATTAAAAAAAACTTATATATATATATATATCTCCTCACTACTATAAAAAAAAAAAAACCGTTGTGTGTATATAAATAAATTATGATTTCCCTCCTGTCAGGCCCATGGACAATAGCGAGGCAGAGTTCATTCTCTTTACTACCAGTTATGAAAGCTCTTGCCGCGTGTTTGCTCTTTAACAGTGCCTTATTTTATAATTTTTTGCAATAATTATGTCGCCGAGTGAATATCCTATCTTTTATAATAAGGACCGTTCTTATATTTTTCTTCTGTCACGCTCGGGTGATTATTTATTTATTTTTTTTTTATTATCTCTTAAGTTAAGGTAGGTACATGAATAGGCATATCTGTATAAATATTTTGCTGTACGGACCCACTCATGTGTGTGTGTGTGTGTGTATATATATATATATATATACACACTACATATTAAAAAGTATATGCGTAATTATCGATACACAAATATTTTTTTATGTACACCGTATTATAGTATAAATATGCACTCGTAAACACGCTCATACTCACGCAGATTCACTAGAAAAAAAAATTAAATGTTAATAACTTCTCGAATCCCCGCCTACACAAATTGGGAATCACGGGTCTAAGCTAAAATGGGGGCCTTTGCATAATTATAATTTCAAAAGACACTTTTTTTAAACTAAAGTTCAGTCATTAAAGGGGTCAAGATCTACTGAAATAACTTGCGAATGGTTCAAGCCTCAATTTCACTCTTAAACCCGGCACTAGTTGGCATAAAGCTACAAGTGTGAGATGATAATACAGTGATACTGTTGGAAGGGGCTTCTGCTTCAGTTTTAATCATTTACTCAAAATTTCTTTTTTTTTTCCCTCTCCTTTCTTTCCTAGCCCCACTTTCTCCCCTACTTCCTTTTCTTTTTATTTTAACATCAATGGATTTTTTTTTCTTTTAGTACCAGCACCAAGAAAGCTCCTCCCACTAGGCTGCTTGCTCGCTCGCGGTCATTTTCCTGCCACACGCAAGCGAGACTTGTCATATTTTTACTCTCCCCTAGGAAGTCCCGCGAAAAACCACCTTTTAATTGCTACCATTTTTGATTATTTTAATGCAGCCAGACGACGATCAACTTGCTTGAGTCCAAGTTGCTTCTGTTTCCTCCCAGAAGTTCTTTTCATGTTTTACACTGTTTTCGTTTCTCGACAGCTCTCTGAAAAGTTTTTCATCTAATGTTATTCGTCACGCAGTATCAACAATATCACCAAAATGACTATATATTTTTACTTTTCCGGATTTGAAATCAAAATATCTTTTTCTCTCTAATCTTTAGTGATTTATTTTTTTCTTTTTCTCTGTCGTTAAACTGAGTGTTTTGTTCTTTTTTTTCTTATTTTTTTCATTACAAACGCAACAGCACCGAACCAGCCTTCTTCAACTACATGACCAACAAATGTTATCGTCAGTCTGTTTCCTCAAAACGTAATCCGTTACTTCTACGCATAAAGAATTATATATTAAAAAAAAGTTGTTTAAAATAATTACAAAAACAAACTCCGTATAAAACAAAATCATGGCCGACAAACTAAAAATACCGCAGGACACTAAGATCTCATTAACTCGGAAGGTAAGGAATTTTTAATTTTTATTTTTCTGTATTAAAAAAAAAAAAATCACAAGTCTGAAAAGTGTTCGCCACTAACACGTAAAAGAAATCTACCTTGTATTTATTTATTTTTAATGTCAGTTGGGTAGATGTTCTTTAAGTGTCTTATAGCAAAAAGCGATGGAAAATCCTAAATTGATTGAGCGGTTTGGATGTTTATTGTTTAGAATCATTGAAATTGCGTTAATAATATTAATTTCCACTACTTTCAATGGCCTAAGTTGATGAAGAAATAAAAATCGATTGACATTTTCCTATAGCCATTTTTAGAGTCAGTAATTTCTCTTGACTATTTCAGGCCCAATTACTTTTATTTTACGCACAAATACCTTTGGGAAAGGTATTTTAATCCGTCTCTTTCCTCCAGTTATGGATTAAAAATAACAGGACTCATTGGGCTTTATAGCCTTGGCTGGCAACCAGTCTACCGCCTTGCTCGGGGTGATATGATTAAAAAAAAAAAATTGTCTCAGGTTTTTCGTCTTAAAGCGAAAAACCTTTGGTATCGTTGTATTCCTTTTAACGGGTTGTTCGGTTTTACTCTGCTGAGTGAGAAACAACTGCCAGTCAGCTGTTCACCCCCATTTTTTTTTTTTCTCTTTTTTCTGTTTAGCTCTTATGTCAATTACATAATTTTCTTTTTCTTTGCTTCTTTATATTTTACTATGGTACAATAATATACTTTTTACCACGAAAAATATTTAAATTTAAAAAAAAAAACTTACATGTTTATTTTTTGTATAAAATAGGGATTTTTATTTCATCAATTCGATTTTACATTTTTGTTGTTCAATATTTGTTATCAATAATTTTCTTTGTAATTCTTACACTAGCATCTAGAAGAGACATTAAGATCGGTTATAAATTGCAACAGATTACAAATTTTCAAAGTTTTTTTTATCTGAAGGTCTGGGAAATTAAGTTTCTGAATCCAGAGATAATTTCTTAAATATTTTTATGATCCTCAATCAATACCAATTTTCTAATGAAGACGAACGTGTTTTTGTTTTTTTTACACACAACATTGTATTCTGGTGTTATTAACTGTCATTTACGAAAGTTGTGAGGACTTGATCTAATTTGCACTATTTCCCTTGTACCCCCTATACGCGTATAAAAGAATGCTTATCATTTAACCTCTAACAGTCTATGATGGGGTATGCAATATCTACAATACAGAGGCGTCACCAGAACAGATTTGGAAAGGGGTTTCGTTTGACTACCCTCTCATTTTCTATCCGGACAAACTTTTGATGTTTTTAACTTTGTTAGTGCGTAATATATGGTCAAAAATAGGCTTGCATCTCGCCCAAAAAAATTTTTTTTTTTTTTAGCGATTTAGTGGAGGTACCTACTTGCTTGGGGTGAATTGAGGAAAAAAAAAATTCTAAACATGTTCGAAATTTTGGTAATTTTTTTTTTTTTCGTTAGCGGGGAGCCAAATCTTTACTAGAGTCTTCAATGGAAAACGTAACATTTTTTTTTTACAAGATAACTCCGTTATCTTCCGGTAACAAACATTAATTTGGAAATTCTCGCAAAAATCAAATAATCGGATTTTAATAAAACTTTAAGGACTTACTCACAAATGAAATTTTCGAAATATTAAAATAAATTTATATCCATTACCCTCCCCCTCGACGTAAATTCCTGAAATTTCAAGAAATTAAATTTTGTAAGCAAAATTAGTTTTAAATGCAAGACTCATTGAAGAATCATGTATTATCTTTTTCAACCATTTAAGTCTTTTCACTATCACTTCGAGAAGTGACTTACTTTGCGTCTTAGACACTAAAGAATTAGAAATCAATTCCTACACAAAATAAGCGCACACAGAGAATTATAAGGTCATATATGCACATATACACAATAATAACAAAACTAAGATGAAATAACCAAACTAAAGAGATACAAATAAGAATTGTAAAAAGAAATTATTACTAATGAATCGCAAAAACTTAAAATAGATTCACATAAAAAAAAATATAAAAAAATAAAAAAGACAATTTCTTTTTAAACACAAAACAAAAAATAAACAAAAAACAAAGGAGCCAATGAATGTATAGTATAAACAAAAGTTAAATATAAGTGGTTGATCACCAATAAAAAAAAAAAAAAAAAAAGAAGTCCAATTCTTAATTACGCGCCGATACAACAATTAAAATAAAATAGGCAGAGACTTAGAGAACTTACTGTTTATAACTTTTTTTTTTTACTGAAGTTTATTCCATTGATGTATCTGATATTTTTACGACAAGATCATAATGAAATTTAGAAATTGCAAAAAATCTTCGATACATATCCACCTTTACTGAGCCCCAAAGTTTCTTATTGTCTACGTTCTTCCTTGCTAGTTTGTTTTATTTTGAATACTTTTTTTTTTCTATGATCAAAAGCGACAGTGACCGAATTTTACTTCCTACAAAAAAGTGTTTGCCATGCATGGACTGTTTTGACATTGACACCTGACTGACGAGCTTAATCGAAATATTTATATATATTCATCGCTTGACGATATCGTGACGTCAAAGTAGAAAGTTACAATTAGTAGCTGTTAATATTTCCGACATCATGTTTGCCGAAAAGAATTAGAATCTGACGAGGTTTGAACTCCATCTCCATAGCCTGGAAACCTGCCTAACTTAGCTGTCGCCTTAACACTGTTAGTGTTAAGTTCACAGGTCTAATCGGAATATTATATCAACATTTAGTGACTAGTCACTTTTCATCCGATTAAAAACTGCCATGTTTCTTCAGGATATAATCATGGCTCTCCACAGAACCCTTCTTAAATCTTAATTATCTCTGAATTGTCGTAACTCGGGAAATGGATGGACCGAGGTGCCGGTCGTATAGATCCGCCGGATTCGTCATTGTATTTTTAAACCCCGAAGCGAGTGTTCCAATATGGGGGAACGATTTACTAGAAAGATGTAAGAGAAACTGAGCACACCCCTAAAAGTCTTTAAATATTGAATATTTTTCTAAATTTTTCTTTTTCTAATCTAAAAGTTTAGGGTCTAAGCGATAAGGATGCAGTGAAAAAAGAGCATATAAAAAAAGAAAAGCAAAATAATTACGTGTGGGTCGTACAGGCTCGCTATCTATATTACAGGATAAAAAGCTGCACGGGATTTAAGATGTATGGCAAGTGACGTTGCATTCAAATTTTTAGAGATCGTAACCACCATGGAAGTGGGGAATTTCGGGAAATAAACTATCGGGGTAGAACTGGCGGTTACATTTAACTATTTCAACCGTAGGGTAGGCCTAGATGCAAATCTAGTAACACGTTTCAATGCATGTGATCGGAGTACGGGTGGGGGTACTGTCTTGACTATTCTTCTGTTCTCGCTCCTTAATGTTACTCTTTGTTTTTTATTTTGTTTTCACACTCAGTAACCCTTTAGTGTCTTAGTGGTTTTACTGCGTTAAAAAAACAAATAAAAAATAGTATCTTCCTTAGTGGCTAGTCTTTCAGTCAAAGTTGGTTAGGATGAAACTTGAACCTTTCGAATGTTTTTTTTTTTCTGTTGAATGAGGCAGCTGATAAATGCGGTCAAGTCTATTTTTAATGTTGACGAAATTTCAGAGAATTTTTCTTTTCTTTATTTGAAATCGTTGATTTTTCTCCCTCAGAAGAAAATAGAATAGTGATTTTTAACGAGGAGAGTAATTTGAATATTAGGAGTGGGTGGTGAATTTGGAATTTCGGGAGGAAGAACGAAAAGATTTCCATTTCTGAGTTGTGTTAAGACTTAATTTATTAAAAGAAATATAGGCACCTCCAGTCTGCTTCGATACCTAAATTTAAATTGAAATTTAAAAATAAGTAATCTTCAAACTTTAAAATTAGCTTTAATAGAAAGCCAGGAGATTAAATTTTAATTCTCGAAAAAAAAAAAAAAAAAATACACTGGTATTTTTTAAACCGAAATTATATTGATTTTAATCTAATTTTTATTGAAATCGGACAAATTCAAGTTAAATTTCCCACCATTTTTTATTTATTGACACATTCTGTCAACACTGTCAACAGTAGCCCAATTTGTTTTAAAAATCTCGCAAAAATAAAATATACCTCGCTGACAGGTCATTTAAGTCAATTTTTAAAATTGAAACTTACCTTTATCTGGTTTCAATCAAGTTATAATTCCTTTCTGCCAGAAATTTACAATAAAAACAAACTTTTTAACTACGGTAGCCGTATCTGTCATCACAACGATTACGTAATGCAGAGGTGTTAAAAGATTTATGAGATCAGACGGAAAGTATGGCGACAATACAGGCCAAAAAAACATAACATTTTAATTTCTTTTTTTTTTTTGGTTTTTAACTAAATAGTAAAATTTAAAATAATAATTTCAGCAATTATATAATATTTAATAGAATGTTAGTTTAGTTTATTTGAATATGCTTTCTGAATAAAAATTTAAATTTCTTTTAAAATAACTTTAATAAGAAAGAATGAAATTAAAATAACCAAACTAAGTTATTCTATGTTATTTACTAACATTTTTATGTATTTTTCATATCATTAATTTATCACTAAGTTTAAGGCATGGTAAAAAAATATCAATTTAATTTTTATAGTATTGTAGATGTTAGTTAATTATGGAAACATGTTATGACTCCTATGGAACATCGTACTTACTCAAAAATGGAACGTAAATGAACATATTTACACACATTTTTTTTTTTTATTTAATTTAAAATATTCAGGTCAAACGATTTTTATTAAACTTTTCAATTTTAGATAGGCATTATGATAATCAGCTCTTAACTAAAAAGTCTACTCGCTGACAAATCTTTGGAGATTTTTAAAAGCTTATATATTATTTAATAATAAAAAATAATTTAAAAAAAATGAAAACAATTGTTTTAAAATTTTATTATTCATCGAAAAAAAAAATTTTTTTTTTTTTTTTTTTAGTGTAATGTCCTTTAATAGTTATTATTTATTCCAGTAATTAAAAGATTATCAAATTTAATTATATCAGAGTTTTATTGCATTTTTTATTTTACTCTTCGGAGAAGGTTTTCGGATAGTGATTGTAAACTTAAGATAAAAAAAAAATAGGTGATTTATATTCCCCAATGAGTTCTGCGTTGAACTAATAAAAAAAAAGTTTGACATCCTCGGAAAGTTTATTAACATTTCATGGATTTACGTGAAGTGGGGGTAACAGGTAAAAAAAAAAATATATTTTTATCAAGATTTTTAAAAAATAATTTCAAAAATAATTTCATTTGTTAATGAATACTGAAAGTTTCATCCGACAATTATTTGATTTTTGCGAGAATTTCCAAATTAATGTGTTTGTAACCTAAAAAAAGTGGCAAATGCAATCATTTGGTGTCCATTGTAAAACAGAAGTAAAACGTTTCTTAGCCGCTAAATCAATCAAAACTTTTCAAAACAAAACATTCTGACGAAATTTCGAAAATGTTAGAAAGGATTAAAAAATTTTTAAAATAATTAAAAACTACTTTGATCTTCCCTCTTTAAAATAATATAAACATTTTGAGGGAAAAAGTTTGTTTTATTATGTTTGGGACCTTTTTTAATCATACTATGCTTTTTTTTTTCTTCAATGACGTAATGGAGGTACCTAGAAAATGTAGTTCGATTTTTTTTATAGACGTTCAGATCAAAAAGGTAGGTTTCTTCAATAACTAATTGTTGATTTGAGTTCAGCATATACATTTGCACAGAAATAATGCTATTTTGGATAAATTTGAATTTACCCCTAAACGTTGGATACGTGTTTTTTTTTGTTTTTTTTTTTTGTTTTTTTTTTCTCCCTGAATCATGGATAATTTTTTTCCCCTACATCGATGGCGTTCTCAAAGGCATTTATACGAAAGTGAACGCCACCGAAATCGACTTGCCGATTCCATTTTCCGCACTGATAGCCGCTGAGCTACTTGCATATCTACCCTATTTACAAATATTAACTTTCTCATTCAGATAAATAAAAGGAAAATTGATTAAATCACTTACAAGTGTTACCGATTCTCACTGGAAAATGTATCATTTATTTACTTTCTCTTGCGTTCAACATCCTCTACGAGTCGCTTATCCCCTTTTTGTTTCTGTTCAACGTAGCGTGACATCCTTTTTTGTATGCTAAACGACTGTCTTTCACAATTAAGTCCGGTAAATGCTTCTTCTATCTGACCATTAAGGAAGGAGAGACAGAGGAAGGCAGCGGATAACATATTTGCAGGGCCTGATCAGGTGGATGACGGAACGGGGGTTAACAGGAGCAAACATACTAAGAGCCACAACGGATAGGGAGACGTGGAGAGCCATAATCACCTACGTTCTGAAGAGACAGGGCACATAGAAGAAGAAATGCTTCTTCGTAAACTTGTTCTAAAGTAGGTATGGGCAACTTTTCACGAACGCTGGGCCGCATGAGATTTAGTTCGTCATAACGCGCACCAGAGTCAGTCAGTTAAGTGCCATACGTGATACACGCTTGGGCGATCATGTCTCGAAAGAGACATGACTGACTGGGCAGAAGATTATCCCGCAGTAGATTGCCATTGCTTTCTGCGGTAGACTGGTTGCCGACCAAGGCTATAGAACCCAATCTGTCATGCTATTTGACCCATAACTGGAAGGAAGAGACGGATTAATACCTTTCCCAATGGTATTTGCGCGTAAGTGAATACAATGAATTCAACTGAAATTCGTACTCGGCTCCCCGGTTTCTCTTTCCGAGCCGATATCCACTGTACCGCAACGCACGTACCACAGTACGAAGAAGGGGGAAGAAAAAACAAAAAAAAAACCTGATTTTGTTTTAAAGTTGCCGCAGATATTTTCATCAGATATTATAAGTGTGATGGTCTGCTTAGAAATGGTGGGGTCGCTATTTTTTCCCTTTTGGACAAAAGAATATTTTAATTAATAATTAAAAAAAAAAAAACTGATGTCATGGTATAAATATTATCCTTAATGAAAAGTGTGATTAACACATGCTACTGAGTGTGACTTGTTTTCAATTTATTCATTTGAGTATGCAAAATTCTCCAAAGAGAATAAAATGAACGTTTCCTGTTTCTACATTAAATAAACGTATGATCTTCTTTTGTGAAAATTCCATTCGTTTAAAACGATGTAAAAGTTTACAAAATTCAAGAAACACATTCTTTATGTAAATAGTTATAAGAGAATGCGTGAGTGAATAAATGAGAACGAAATGAAGCCAACAAAATTTTCAAAAACATTTTCTTCATGAAATTAGGCCCGCCATTCAAAAAGCCAATTGGCCGCATTTTGCCTATGACTGTTTTAAAACGTCGTATTGAAACAACAGTGTAAATAGTGAAATATTCATTGCGTTGTTTCTTAAGATATTTCCTTTCGCTTCCGTTTTTATAATACATCAGGTTTAGTGTTCACGTGATGAGACGATAAAGAATACATGCAGTTGATTTTCAGAGCGCAGCTTAGACGTGGTACAAGGCTGAAAGTATAGAGTACCCAGTGGGGATTGAACTGATAGGTTTCTAACGAGTCGAGCTTCCTAACCATTACACTACGTCGTGGTGCCCAACTAAATACATATAAGACAAAAAGTAAACAGTTGAGAGCTGTATTTTTTTTTTTATTAGCATTTTATTTTAATTTTTCGCGGAAACTATGCCGAAACCTTCCGAATAACGAAATGAAGGTCTTCTAACCTATCCGCTTAAAGTAGAATGTAACACACGTATTTGTCTATATTTAATTTCTGAGATGAGGTAGTCATTACATTATTCGGACTATTGTTCTCATCTTTGTTGCCATTTGTACGACGTTTCGGCCGTTTTACGCTCCGGCGTTCTTCAGGTGCTACGAATTTCGAACCGAACCCTTTATTACAATCACTGAGATTTGTCATCCTCATTCCTTGCGTAAAGCCTCGATTGGAATGAGGATGATATACCCCAGTGATTGTAATAAAGGGTTGGGTTCGAAATTGCTAGCATCTGAAGAAGGCCGGAGCGTACAACGGCCGAAACGTCGTACAAATGGCAACAAAGATGAGGGCAATAGTTCGAATACTGTAAACGTCTTTTCTTTCTTTCTTTTTTCTTTTGTAAAGTGGCTATTACGTATGCATATGGGCCAAGGACATAATTGACCAGTCCCTGCAATCACGGTTACGCTGACATCGGTTATACACCGATGCTACCTCATTTATTGCAATGAAAAAAGGTGCTGGGATAGAGTTAGAATCCCCGGCACCGGACGTCTTCTGCTATCTCAAGTGAGATACGTTTTTCTCCGGGCAAAAATGTGAAATTATGTTCATAAATTCACGAAATCTTAAATTTTGTTTATGTATCCCCCCCTCCAAATTTACATCATCATAACAAAATAATCAGACATTTATACTTAAACGGTATTATTTTATTTAATCCAAAATTTTAAAAAAATGTTATAAGTTGGTACTACCACAGATACGCTTAAAAATAGTATACATCGATGAAAAAAAGAGCCCAAATGTAGTAAAGTTTTGTCGAAATTTTTAAAATTAAAAAAATCTTGTGGTTTTATTTTTTAATTTATTTTTTTTTTAATTATATATATATATATATATATATATATATATATATATATATGTTTTAGAGCGTTTGAAATTTTGGTATAAAGTCTTTTTATTTTTTACGTCTGTCATACCGCACTTATTTAGTTTACAAAGTTTCGAGAAATTTTGTAGAATTTAATGTTTATATTAATTAAAAACAAGACTCCTTAAATAATTTAAATCGCTAATTTTTCGTAAAGCATGAACTCCAGTTACCGAAAATCTATGAATCATAAAACAAAAAGAATGTTACTAAACTATTATTTAATTAGAAAATCTTTTTAAGAACTGCTTTTATGAATATGGACAGCATTGTTTTTAAAATATTAGACATTTTTTTTCTGATGAATAATGAATTTTTACAAGAATTATGTTCATTTCTTTAAATATTAATTAGAATAAATTTCTAAAAAGTAAGATATTAGAAACCCGAGAAGAAAGCTCCTCTTCCTCAATTTCTACCTCGACAAATTCACACACGCAGTTATAATTAACCTTATCAATGCAGTCGTATTTGTGCAATTGTAACTGGCGGATAGGGTGGAGGGCTGCACAGGGGCAGCTTTCTCATTCGCTTTTGTCGTTCATATTTTTCTTTCTCGGCTAACTTTTTTTTTTCTTTTCCTTTTCTGTTTGTCTTCCTTTCAGTCATAATTGTCCTATCGCGACAATCTTGTTAACCATTACACCACATCGAGGTGCTCAAGCATTCACATTTATGATTGTAATCGCAATATTTTGATAAAGTTAAACTGAAATATTTACCGCCAACTTCTGTTTTTTTCCGTCTTTTTCTTTTCAGTTTGTTTTTTGTCTTTTTCCACGTCTATTCCGTTCGTCTTTTTTCCACGTCTATTCCGTTCGTCTTTTTCCACGTCTATTCCGTTCGTCTTTTTCCACGTCTTTTCCGTTCGTCTTTTTTCACGTCTTTTCCGTTCGTCTTTTTTCACGTCTTTTCCGTTCGTCTTTTGCTTCGTCGTCGTCTTTCTTCTAATGAGAAAATGGGTTTGAATAATTTGACAGCCTCAAAAAATAATGTTGATTAGAAGAGCTGAGGGGAAACGTCAATTAAAACATGACTGTAAATAGGTCGCAAAATAATGACGTGGTCTAATGGATATCGGCTCAGATTTAGAAATTGGAGAGCCGAGTTCAAATTCCAGTCGAGTTCGTTGTATTCATTTATATGCAAATACCCTTGAGAAAGGTATTAATCTATCTCTTCTTCCTTTAGATAGTTGAATACTAGGACGGATTGGGTTCCATAGCCTTGGTTGGCAATCAGTCTACCGCAAAAAAGAAATGTTAACCTACCACGGAAAAAAATCTACCTATTTAGTCATGGATCGAAAGACACATTATCGCCCAAGTGTGTATCACGTAGACTTACTGATAGTACAGGAACAAATATTGCCTAGTTACAAATGATAGGAAGACGTGGAGCTATGATCATCCACTTCCTAAAGGGACACGATTAACTAAAAGAAAAAAATTGAAAGTAACCTAGTCTGCTACAAGGCTACAGATTTAGAGAAGTACACTTGCATATTAATTTACGGGTCTCTATGAGATTATCTTATAGCATTTTATTTTTTTTAATTTTCATTGTTTAAGATTAAATATTGTTTACGTTTCTTTCCTAAAGGGTAATAAGCCTCTAATGGAGAAAAGGCGACGAGAACGTATCAACCGTCACCTCGACCAACTCGCTGTACTTCTTAGTGAGGGACATAAGAAAGACGTAAGTATGATTTAGTATATATATATATATATTTATCGTATCACCCCGAGCAAGGCGGTAACGCCACTGATGTGCAGGGGGCTACATAAGAGTAAAAAGATGAGATAGAAGAGAGTGAAGAGAAAGACGAAACAGTTAGAAAGGAGCAAGAGAAGGATGGGAATACAGGTGTGATGACAGTTGCTTGGAAAGAGAAATCGGTGAGCCGAGTTCGAATTCCAGTTGAGTACCCTGCATTTACTTAAATACTGGTACCTTTGGGAAAGGTATTAATCCGTCACTTCCCTCAAGTTATGGGTTAAATAACGGGATGGGGCCTGGAGGCAACCTATCCAGTGTTGGTGTTACAATAAAAACACCCTTAGTAGCCCTGGCGAAGAATCAAGTATTCAGCTATTTGACAAGATTATGAATTTTTTTAATCGTATCACCCCGAGCAAGACGGTAACGCCACTGATGTGCAGGGGGCTACATAAGAGTAAAAGGATTAGATAGAAGAGAGTGAAGAGAAAGAGGAACCAGTTAGAAAAGAGCAAGAGAAGGATGGGAATACAGGTGTGATGACAGTTGCAAAGATGGAGAGAAAGGAAAGCATATACAGAGTAGTGAAGAAATAACTAGTCAAACGGTGAAGTGATGAGTATTGACATTGTATTTAAATTTCTGGAGGTTGTAGCCGTCAGGAAAGCAAGAATATGGAAGAGAGTTCCACAGGTGGGAAGTGCAAGAGAAGAAGCTGCAGGAGTAGAATTGTCGTCCGCATTTGGTTGATCTAACTGTGAATGGGTGAGACCCAGTTGCCAGTCTGGTTGCATGAGTAAACACCTGTTGCAGAATAGTGACTTAAGTTCGTTGGAGCAGAAGCCATGAAAGTATTTATAGAACAGTGGTAGTTTTTATTTGTCTGTTTTAACCGGCGTTTCTAACAACTTCCTTTTGTTAGGCTTTTATTTATTGCGGTCATCTGTAGAATAGATGTTATAAATAACTTTCACTACATGAGGCTTCTTTAGGACATAGGCAATCATGACTCTTTGATGATTTTCTTCAACATCTTACTGCCCATAAACTGTTCTCAGACAGTATGGATTCCGCTTTGCCAGGTCTACTGCCGATATGCTAACTACCATCACGCAGTACATATACTAGGCCCTTGATAAGTCCGGCGAGGCTTGTGCTGTTACCCTGGACCTCTCCAAGGCTTTTGATAGGGTTTGGCACGCTGGCGGGGTTATGGTATCACCGGACGCTTGCTTGATCTAATTCAATCTTTCCTATCTAACCGAATAATGAAGGTAACCTTGAATGGGCATGCCTCCACATTATACTGCACGAACGCTGGTGTCTTAGGTCCGACGCTCTTCCTGATCTTCATAAAAGATCTCCCAGACGTGATCAGTCCCAAGCAGACATCGACGCAGATGACACCAAAATTTACTCCCGCGTCAGTAAGAAATCCGGCGAGGCGGACAAACATAACCTCACTTAGTATAGATCCCTCTTGAGAGAGATCTACACTCAGTGGTGGACTGGGGCAAGAAGTTTTCTAAAACGAAACTGCTATCTGTCAACCATCACAGGCAACCTCTCCTGCCCCTCATAAGCATGGACCAAGTGAATCTACCTAAGAACAATGTACAGCGCCTCCTCGGCCTTACCCTCTCTTCTGATCTCAAGTGGAACCACTACATTGAGTCAATAGCTAAATCCACTGCTAGGAAGGTTGGGTCACTGTGTCGGGCCAGGAGGTTTTTTTTCCTCCTGAATCCATCTTGCACATATACAAATCAATCATCCGTCTATGCATAGAATACTGCTGTCATATATGGTCAGGCGCCTCTTTGTTCATCTCAAGTGTTCTCGACAGGCTCCAAGGAGAATCTCTCACCTGCAGGATGTGGTGGCCCTCTGTCTATTCTACAAATATTTTCATGCCTTCTACACCGAACTTAAGTCACTGGTGCCTCTGCCACAAGAATTTACTCGTGCAACCAGACTGGCAACAAGGTCCCAGCCTCTTACAGCTAGATCAACCAAATGCAGCTGACAATTTTACTCCATCAGCTTTTCTCGCAACTCCCGCTTGTGGAAATCCCTTCCATATACTTGCTTTCCTGATGGCTATAATCTCTAGGAATTTAAATGCAATGTCAATACCCATCTCCTATTTAATTGACTCCAACACGCTGTATATCTTGTTCTTTTCTTTTCTCTCTATTTTCACAACTGTCTTCACACCTGTGTTCCCATCCTTCTCTGACACCCCCTATAACTAGTTCATCTTTCTCTTTACTCTCGTCCTATCTAAACTTTTACTCTTATGTAGCTCCCTGCGCATTAGTGGTGGTACCGCCTTGCTTGGGTTGAAACGATTAAAAAATGGTGAGATGCTTTATGAATGAGTCTCGTATACAATAATTACATTTCCCACGTCCGCTTGGGAATATCAGGTGCTGTAAGCGTTTAGTGACGAATGTACGTTGTGGTGCAATGGATATCGGCTCGGAAAGAGAAATCGGTGAGCCGAGTTCGAATTCCAGTTGAATTCCTTGCATTCACTTACGCACAAATATCCTTGGGAAAGGTATTAATCCGTCTCTTCCCTCCAGTTATGGGTTAAATAATAGGACAGATTTGGTTCTATAGCCTTGGCTGGCAACCAGTCTACCACAGAAAGCAATGACAACCTACTGCGGGATAATCTTTTGCCCAGTCAGTCATGTCTCTTTGGAGACATGGTCGCCTAAAGCGTATCACGTATGGCACTTAAATGACTGACCTTAGGCCAATGTTTATGAAACATGACACGACAATTCTTATGTGTACTGACATAGCAAAATATAAACAGAGAGTCGGTTACAATGGAGATGTGTGTCTACGAAAGAATGCTTAGCATTCATAATCTGTATATGAGAGGGCTTACGGCCTACCACGTTGAATACACCGGTTCTCGCTCGATCATCGAAGTTGAGCCTGGTCAGTATTTAGATGGGTGACCGCTTGGGAATACCAGGTGCTGTAAGCGTTTAGTGACGGATGTGCGTTGTGATGCAATGGATATCGGCTCGGAAAGAGAAATCGGTGAACAGAGTTCGAATTCCAGTTGAATATCTTGCATTCACTTAAGCACTGGTACCCTTGGGAAAGGTATTAATCCGTCCCTTCCTTCCAGTTATGGGTTAAATAACAGGGTAGGACTTTGGAACCCTGCCCTTAAAAAAAACAAATTCCAATGAATCTGATACTCGAAAAGAAAAAAGTATTGCTAGACACAAAAACTTGTATAAAAACAATAATAAATTGTTGAAAGAAAAAGGAACTACCAGCAATAAGAAACAAAATTTAGTTGGCAATAAATGACCCGCCGAGGTCGATATGCCATAAAAACAAAACAACCAACCAACCAACATTCCCCACAAGTCGGTATTGTGTTCGTTTCATAGTCACTGTTTATGTCTTTGAATTTTTGGGTCCAGCGATGTGTACTTATATAAACGGCTATATTTAGACTCTTGAATCATCTTTATTCTCTTCGTATTTTACTGGTAAGAAGTAAATTTTGCTTTGTGAAACACTCCTTAGAGAATGCTTCTCCATAACTACAATTTTTAGCTCTTCGTCTAGGGTTAACCGTTATCTATCCTACATATCCTCATGATCTGCACTTACTTCCCATTACGATCATACAATAATCTCATTCGGTGACTCAATCTTGAGTGGTTCTTGGGCTTTGTATGGGGATGAATATTTAGTTTATGAAACAAATGGGTTTTTGGCGTAAAAAAAATATTTACACACACACGGGTGGATGAATAATTTTGTAGCTTGGCCTTTATAAACTGAATTGTTTTATCTAAAAAATCAGCTAATGTTCGATTTGTACGATTAAGGGAAAAGTGTTGAACCAGGGGCAATTGACAAGGAAGCGGGCTCTGAAAAATAAATGTCTTGTGTAGATAAAGTAACCAAAAGCAAACTGTGGCCTGTTTGATTTTTCAAATGGCTCACCTAATTTCATGAGAAAAATAACGTTTATTAAAATTATATTTGTCTCGTTCCGTTCTCACTTGTTCACTCGCATACTCTCATACATAACAACATCAATAACAATGATTAAAAGTAACTGGAAATATCTTAATTCTTGAGAATTATGATTTTCATGGTTATTTGTGTGGAAAATCTTTATAGTAGTGCGACCCGCCTTTTGCTATGCCATGCCTTGAAAAGATCCCTTTTATCATCATTAGTCTATGGCCATGGTTCCCAACCACAGGGTAAATTACCCCAGTGGGGTAATGAGCCCATATTTTGGGGGTAATGGATATTTGGTTTGGGAACTTCGGGACAATATTGCTTCATTTTGTGGGAAATTCGAACTATGGACCAGACATATTGGAAAGGGAATTTTTGCATAATTGTATTTTGGGGTAATCACAACAAAAAGCTTGGAAGCCTATGGTCTATGGGCTTACTGACACCTATATAACATATATAATGCATGCGAAACGATATGCAGAAGAAACAGATCTGGGCCAACGTAATTATTCTATGTAAGGCGATTTAGAAATCATTGTACCTCAATGACGTCATTAGTTTTCTTTCTTTGGCGTCTATTTTAACGGTAACTGGAGCCTGACTAAAAACAAACATCTGTAAGCATTTAAACACGAGGGTTTAATCAAATCTAAACAAAAACGATAGTCTATTATTCGTCATGGTTAGCGGCTGGAACGGTCATCAATATTTCAGCTTGATTACAATCCCTAAAAGAGGAAGAAAGGAAAAATAAATACAATAGCAAAACCCTAGTTTCTGTAAATGGAAACTATTATACAGATCTTCTGAATAAAGGCATGGCACCAAAAAATAAAATTAAAAAAAAAAACAGTTGGGTGGGGATAAATCAGATGTGAATATGGTCCTGCGTACAACGGTAAACTGAATGCGGCAGCAAGGTCTCTGATTGGGAGATCGTGAAGAGCATGGAACCACTTAATTGCTGTTCTCAGGTCCACCTTGACCCGGAGTGGTAGCACCTGTTTAGGGTCCCAGCTATGGGCAAATAGTTAACTCCCAAACTTGGGTTAAAGCACTATGACAATATAAAATTACTTTTATAGAAGTATACATTAAAATAGACTTTTATAGAAAAATATACATTTTTTTCGAAGGAAAAAATATTACCAACAATACGTTTTTGAAGAAAAAAATATTACCATAACACATTTTTGAAGAAAAAAAAATATTCCCAGAAAAACATTTTTTGAATACAAAAGACATTTTCCAGTTTTCAAAAATAAAAAGAATAAAAAATTTTCATAAAAATCTGACTTAATCAACTTTCTTACTATAACCGGACGTTAAAAAAAAAAATACATTAAAAGCCCCAACTTTTTTGGCATTAAATAACCCACAGAGGTGTTGATATGCCATGGTGGGATGGCTAAGTCAGATGTTTGAAAGATTACTGATTCTGAGTTTGCTTCATCCGACCCTTTCATAAAGTGAACATTTTAGATGTATTCAAATAGCTGTCATACGTGATTCACGTTTGGGCGATCATGTCTCTTTCGATCCATGACTGACTAGAAAGAAGCTTTCCCGCAGTAGGTTGCCATGACTGTCTGTGGTAAACTGGTTGCCTATCAAGGCTATAAATAGTAAATAATGGCTATAAAATAGTAAGACAGATCTGTCTTACTATTTAACCCCTAGCTGGAAGAAAAGATGAATTCAACTTTCCTAGGGAATTTGAACTCGGTTCTCAGATTATCTCAATCCGAGCCGATAACACCACAACGCACTCCAGCATGCATTAATCTACTTAAAATATAGGACACTTACTGTTCGATGGTAATTAGATTTTAAAATGACAGTTTGTCTGTATATATACATTTTTTAATCATGTCACCCCAAGCAAGGCATTCCACTGCCACTATAGCGCAGGGGGTTACATAGAGCGATTGGGTATAGGAAATGTCAAAAGGAGGGTGATAGACGAGTTAGGATGTACATAGGGAGAGAGTTGGAGAGAATGGGTGTGAGTTAGTGTGTTAGGTGTCTATTGACCCTACATTTAAACTCCTGGAGGTTGTAGCCGTCGTGGAAGCAAGCATGCGGAAGGGAATTCCACAGGTGGGAAGCGCGAGAAAAGAAGCTGTTGGAGTAGAAATTGCGGTTACATTTCATCGGTTTCATAGGACTTATATAAAAAATCTTGCTCATGTTTCCACCCGTCCTTCAAAAAAATGAAGTTTTATTTTATTTTTCGTTGAAAAAGATGCAATTTTTACGCCAAAATTTGATGTCCAGAATTTTTTATTCATCAAGTAATTTTTAGTTATGTCTCCCCGTAGAAAATGATTTGTCAAATTTGCAGCTGTCCGAACCTAATGGAGCACCTACCTATGTGTTGCAAAATTCATTGGTGCAATATTTTAAAACTAACAATAATATTTGTTTCAGATCAGATTAATTAAATTTTAAATTTGTTAATATTCTTCAAATAAAGTTTCAGAAACGTATTTTTTTTTTTTTTTTTTTTTTAAGATTTTTAATAAAAGAATTACATTGCTGACAGATGGTTAGAAATGTCTTAAATCAGGGATTTTTAGCAATTAAAAAAATTCTTCTAACCAATTTATATTCTTTTTGTAAATACAGCCTATTTTTGGGCTTATTGGAAATATTTAATTTAATCTATTAGCTTGAAATTACAACTAAAAAGCTTCAGGATTTTTCATGTTTTAAAAATTTAATTTTAAACCTTAGGTATCCCGTTTGGAGAAACTTATAAAGTATGGAAACTTGTTCCTTTTCCACCGAAACCTTATCAACATCAAAAAGGTAACGGATAGAGCAATAATATAAGATGGCCACGTGCAGAGTAATAAAATGGCTGAGAAAGCGGGGGCGGGTTTTTTTTTTTTTTTTTTTTTTTTTTGTGGCACGTTTTCTGTTAAAACTGGAGGAAACGGAAAATAAATTGAGAGTAAAAAAAGACTTCCACTTCCTTTGTTTTTATTTACTTATCGCCTATTTTTTATTTTTTTTTTGTAACTACATTTGTTTTTGCCCCCATCTTGTCTTAAATTAATCTGTTTCTCTTTTCATTCCTTTCTAGCTTTCTTGCCCCGAAAGCAAGTCTAAGCCACGTAATACTGGGTAGATATTTGTACACCACTACCCGTGTTTAGCAACAAACCCGACTTCTGTTTCCGATTCTTCCGAACTGGAAGTCTAAGAAACCCTCTTGCATTGGATTTCTTCTCCCATGCAGTGTCTCCCCATTACACAGTATCAGGGGCACATTTTGATGTCTGCCGTAGTGACACGTACTTTTCCATTCATACACTAATTTTTTTTTCTGGTTTTCATACTGTATTTATTCTTTGTATAAAATACAAAAAATTATGGCACAAGGCCTAAAAAGGGAGGGGGAGAGGTTGGTTCTCGCTTAACTATCCTATACCTAGCTAAACACTATCACGACCCATTCACTCGTTACAATTTGCAGAGTCACCAAAAGAACCCATCCATCTACTCTCAATCCTTCGTACACCACAATGCCAGAAACTCACAAGGGACACCTAAAAAGTGGGGGAAATTAACCTATGACAATAAAAATGTATTTTTTCTGGTTTTCATACTGAGCCCGACAAACCAACTCTTGATATTTATTAACTTAAGTAAAGCGAAAGACAAATTAAGGAAAATTTTGTTTCTCCAATCTTATTATTCAGTTTGTTTCTTTTTCTTTTAATCTCTTTTCTTTACACTTTTTATTTTTATTTTTTTTTCATATCTCCCTTTCTCTTTCAACTTTTGTTTTATCACGTTTCACATCGTTTTTCCTCTTTTTTTTTTTTTACCCCTGACATTTATACGTTGATTTTTTCCTCTACCGTTTAAACATTTTTTGCCCCTCTTCCGTTTACACTGTTTTTCCTCTCCCCTTTAAACTTCCACCTCTCCTCTTTACACTGTTGTTTTATGTCCTCTCTCCTCTTTACACTGTTTTTTTTGTCCTCTCTCCCCTTTACAGTGTTGTTTCTTTTGTTCCTATCCCCTTTACAGTGTTGTTTTTTTTGTGTCCCTCTCCCCTTTACATTTTTTGTCTTTAATCTAACGATTACACTTTCTTTACACACTTCCTCCTCTTATTCTGCTTTCTTACTTTGATGTTTGTCTTTCACTTTCTACTCTAGAGCACACGACACTCAAAACTGGAGAAAGCCGATATTTTGGAGATGACCGTCAAATACGTGAAGGATTTACAAAACCAGGTCAACAGGCAATCGATAACCGCTGACCCAAACATGCACTCGAAATACAGGACTGGTTATAAAGAATGTGCAAGCGAAGTAACTCGATATTTGCGTTCTGCTCAAAATATTGATGATGGCGTTCGCAATAGGATTACCGATCATCTCGCCAACATCATTCACGTGACTAGAACGTACCCTCAACAAGCCTCGAAACCAATATCGCGGGTGAAAAACCTTGAAAAGAACAGCACATCAGATATTGTTGTTCATAAAACAGAATCATCGAAACAAGACTTACCTGATCCTACCTCTCGTACAACTGCTTCACCAACTGCTAATCCAATGAAGTCCCTCCAAGTTAACATGACCAACTCCCTGCCTCTTTCAATACCTGTGTTAGCGCCTGGTAATGAAACATTACTTAGCCCTCAAACAGCTGCCATTTCTCTTTGTGACAATCCACTTCATCCAGATTCTTTAACTATGCACGAGAACTGCAGACTTCAATCCACAGCGGCAACAGTTCCCAATCTCGATAAAACCCAGGAAACACCCACAGTTAAGGCGCCCATGAAAATTTCTCAAAGTCAAAACCATTATTTCCATCAATCGAAACAAACCGTCTCAGTTCAACCATTTTTAACAACTACCACCCCAGCTGTAAATGTCTCAGCACCCTCGTCGACAAAACGAACAGATAAAAAAACAACTCCAGTGACAGAACCTCTATTAGTGAAACTCTCCCCATCGCAAGTCGCTGGCTCTTTCCAGATTATTCCAGGATCGATCTACAGCGGGCAACCGGTAGCACTTTATCTGGCTCCAACTACCACTTTACCAACTGCACAAGAACACACGACATCTACTAATGCACTACCTCCTCCAACAATAACTACCGCTTCTACAACTAACAGAGACTCGTTGTCCATTCAAATGCCGCAAGTAGTCACAGCACTTGTTTCTCCGCCCAGCTTGGGCCTTCTCAGTCCACAAGCTGCCACTCCAGCTCCTACTAGTCTGCCAGGATCGAATTTTTTCAGCCGTGTATCTTCCAGCTTACCTCTTTCTACTTCGGTTTCAACTTCGTCTTACAACCCGTCGCTTTTCGCATCTACTCTCGATCAAGTAGCTTATACCCAAAGGTTTGAGACCGGAAATCTTTCTTCCAACTTACATACCAATCATATGCATTCTTCAGAAACTAAACGAAGTTTGTGGAGACCCTGGTAGAATTCTTTAAAAAGTCAGACTATGCCAAACATCAAAGGACAATTAACAAAAATTAGAGACAATTTTTAAATATTGAGACGTCAACATCGTTTTCAATATATATTTAGTGGAATTCCCTCTACAAAGAAACGAGATGCTATCTTAAAGGTGAGAGAATTTGAATTGTGTGTAAATCTGAATGTGGTACAAACTATTTTCTGCTACTCTGTGAACCAGACAAGGCTGGGAATTCAGGATTAAGGAAAGTAATTTTCTTACGTGAGAAATTCAAACCTTTCGGTAGCACGTTGTGCAATGAAGGAAAATTAAATATTTTTGTCAAAATTGCTTTTATACATCTGCGACTTCACAAGAGATTTTCAAGACAGATTACTTAAACACTTTCGCAAACCAGACCTTGGTGGTTAAAATTTAAAAACTGATAAAAGTGATTCATTTGTGATAAATATGGTAGGAGTGAATATTGGCAGTTTTTTTTAGGAACACGTGCATATTTTATATTAAGTTAAAAAGAAAAAAATAATATCGAGAAAAGTTACAATAACTCATACTAGTAAAACGTAACCTTCAAAATAAAACCATTCCTGACTAAATAATTCGGATGCTTACGTTTATCTCCTCTCTTAAACAAACATTCTATACTATTATTTTATTGGATTCTGTTATATATTTGATCCGAATTCCTTTCTATGAGCCGTCTGGTATTTTGAGGCCGAAATTGGCTTGAACGCTGAATTGGTAGATTTCTCTCTCTATAATACGTTCAAACTGCTTGCTATTAAGGTTGTTTATTAACTATCGGGATGTTTTTTTTTTTTTTTTTTTTTTTTTTTTTTTCCACAAGTCGTCTTCGCTGCCTCAACCTTCAAACTTGAAAAAAAAATACTCAATACCTGGGTATGATGCTCCACCGCTAATTCCCACTCAGGATGTCCAGTGCGTCATGCCCTAAAGAAATGTTTAACTGTCTATGGTGAGGCAAATGACAAGATCTGTTGTACTTAATGGGTTATTTACTGGATCCATGAGATTTCCTTTTCTTCATTTTTCTTTTCTATTTTTCGCTTTCTTTTTTTTTTTTTCCTTTTTCTCTTATTTTGTTTGCATTTTTTTTTCTCCTCTCCTCGCTTTGCCTTTTTAATGACATTTCCCTTATTTTCTTCTATATAAATAGAAATGTCCAGGATGGTTTTTACGTTCTCCGACTGTTAAATTACGAGTTCAAATCTTGTTGGAGGCTAATTAGAAATTTTGGACTTGATGTATGTTGTTGATTTCGAACGAGTACCACCATTCTTTGTCGTTATCAAGATTTTTTTTCAATTTAAGAAAATATGGTGGATCTGGCAATTAACTCCTGTCTTTAGTGCTTATCGCTACCATTTCTCGATCCATCAACATATTCGAGTATAATTTCTACAGACTGGTAAATACGGAATTAAAATGTAAAACATGGGTTGTGGGCGTCAACACAGGTTTCATTGTTAGTATGATACTGTCTCTGTCATTGTATCTTTGTTAGGATTTTTTTTTTTTTTTTACATGGTTGGGTCGCAATCAAGCTTATGTGCAGGCATATAGGCTTCTCTCGCGATGTTTCAGAAACTGTGATGAAATAAAAAAAGAAAAAAACAAAACAAAAAAAAAAACGTAATTTCATTTCTCTGCCAGAAGCTGTATTTTCACTTTTAAAATTTATTGTCTGTGTCTTCATTCATAAAAAAAACTGTACATTTCTTACCGATTAAAATTTATATCGGTGAATATTTTTTAAGCAGGAAGTAATGTATAAAAGTGGATGGGATGTGTAAAAAGAAATCATTGAAAATATTTTTGGCAATTTGGTTTTGATACAGTAACATGAGAATTCTTTGCACAAACAGGCTAGCATTTTCGGGGATTCAGAATGACAAATATCCTTCTTCACCCTTATTTTTAAAACCTTGTTTGTAAATAAAAATAAAAAATAACGATACTGTATGAACATAAATTTTTTTTCAAAAATCATTGGAACGTCTATACCAATACACTGACTTTATTGGACCAACAGACTTCTTGTATAACATGCAAATCACATTTAAAAAGAATTTTTTTGAAACTCTTACATTTTTTTCATTTTCACTATTACATTTAAAATACTTTTTATGGTAAAACTTTCCATGATACTAGAAGTCCCTCGTGGCTTATAACCACACTTGTTCCTTTTTTTAATTTACAACAGATTTTTCATGAGATTTACTGCACTTTAAAGTTAACATTTTTTTTTTTTTTTTTTTCGTTTGCCATCACTTGGAAGTTTTTAACAGAATTAGCAGTCTATATACATGAACCATAACGGATAATTAGGAAGCTATAGTTTCATGACCGGAAAAACTACAGAATTAATTTTCGGGTTAACGTCTTCAGTATTTATAACATTTGTTTCTATTTTTCTTTTCTTTTTTTCTTTCCAACACTAGCTTTCGATTGATAAATTCTTGAAGATTTTTTTTTTTTTTTAATATGTATGATAGTCTTCTTTTTACAATCTCATTGCTTTGTAGTGTTCTTCATTCAGAATTGTTTTTTTTTTAACAGAGCTAGTGCTCTATGGAATCGTAAATGATTCTTAAAGTCAACTTCATTCTTTCTTGGCAAATATAATGTTTATTGTATATAATCATGTGATGTAAGTTCCGCTTCATACTTACAAACCTTGTCACAAAACACGCACAAGTCACCTGCAAATTTTTATATTAGGATTGCATTCACCTGACCTCTCTGGTATGATTTCGCGTGATCTTTTTTTTTCTCCCCCACCCCTACAAATACTGCAAGTGTGTAATGCACATACATTCATATATATATATATATATATATATATATATATATTTCTACCGGCCTGATTATTTACGATAAATTTTTGTTACGGAAATGTTATTCGGCAGGATCCGAACTTGCGACCCCTATCCACATAGGGGAAGCCACCAATTGATTTGGCGTGTCTTAGACCTCACAACGACGAATGACCATCAATATAGACGAAGTTAAATCAACAAGCTTGTATAGCACAATTTTCGATTCATCGTTTTATATATATATATATAAATAAATGGGGGGGGGTGTTAAAGTGCGAGTCTGTAATGATTAGTGATTTGGAATGAGAAATAGGTGAAGCCAGATCGAACTCCTGCCGAGTTTATTACATGCACTTTCGTGCAAATACTCTTGGCTATATGCATCAGTTGGTCTCTCCTCTCTCCAGCTATGGGCTAAATAGCAGGGTAAACTTGGCTCTCTAGCCAAGCACAGGCTATGCAGCTAGTAGCAAGATCATGACGTTCACAATGACTATTACCTGCTGGCGATAAGACCGTCAATTATTTCATTATCTTAATGGCAAACGCTTAAGTTATCAGTTCGAGTGAACATTTTTTTTTCTTTTTTTGATTAACGAACATATAGCGTTTATTAATTTTTTTTTCTCGACAAAGCTTTTAAGGACATGTTGCAGTTATGATTGGGAAAGGTAGGAATTGGCTTGTTTCTCCTGAACTATGGGTTAATTAGTAAGATTTGTATCGCTAAATCATTCTCAGCATAGCATTTTTTTTTCTAAATTCTGGTTTTAAATAACCCACATAGTGATACTGAGAAAGAAGCATAGTTCGGTCAAAACCATACGTTAAAAAAGAACTGTTGAAACTAAATGGAATGTCATAAATAACATCACTGGAAAGTTTCTACATAGAATGTTCAACTTATATTAGACAAATTTTTGCGTTGAACATTCTAACTTTGGCATTGTTGTCTTAACAACATAAAGTGGAAATGTTGAAAAAATGTTTTTTTTTTCTTTTTTCTCTCTGATTGTAATTTATTTTCCTATAAAAATAAATAAAACAAATTTTTCTATAAAAATAAATAAATAAAACAAATTGTTGTTACATTTTTTTATTTCTTTTTATAACAAAAAAAATATTTGTGTTAATCCCTCACCTCCCGATATTCTTTATCTTTTTCATATGCAATAGTTAACCGCTCGTTTTCCGAGAACGCCAGTCTTCTCAGGTAGCCAGCTATCTGCTGCATACGTCTGTTCTGTCATTTTGTTTTTCAATCTCTAGAGAATCTGTCTTGGCTTGTAACTATGCAGATCAAACCTTAGTTTGTAGAAGAGAGTGCATAATCAGCCGTCACCAAGAGTTGAACAGGGGATTTTTCAAAAATGGACGGCTTTTGAACAGTTTCATCAACCCACTTTTAATCACAAGTCTTGCGTCAACTCGTGCTTTGGTTTTTCAAACACTTCTCACAAATGCCTCACGGAAGAATTATCTCTGCAGGCTGACATTATCAAGAACAATCTTAGTTAATAAATAGAACATATATATCCGAGTGGGTACAGAACGACGAATTCTTTCAACGTTCAAAACATTAATTTAAAACAGTGCTCGATATATAATATACTATATAGATCTGTGAATATTTATAAATTATACGTTAGAACATGTACATAATTTATCTATATAAATTATGTACATGTTCTAAAGTATAATTATATATATATATACATAGCATAGCATAAAATATCTATTAGGTGCATACAACCATGGATGAAAACGTTACAATTTCTTCTAATTTTAAAAATTGCGCGTTCAAAAATTCCCTTTTACGTGACTTTTTTTTTTTTTTTTTAAACGTTAAAAGAATTATTGCAAATTGCCTGAAGATACCACATGGTAGAAACCTAGCCCGCGTAATAACTCCTTTACAAATGAAGGATATTCAAAATGTCTACAGTATAATTGTATTGAACACTTTTTAATACAACTGTGTACTGGTCTAATTATTTATAACCAGAAACTAAGTAATTAAATAATATATATATATATATATATATATATATATATATAATGCATTTTTCTTATATTATGGTCTCGATATTTTTTTTATGTAAATGCTTTCTTCCCACTTGGATAAATCAAATCGGCTGGATGACATATTTGTGACATAATAGGTAAAGCAGTAATGTAGCTGTGACAAACGTGGCGTGGGCAGAATGTTTGACATATAGGGTACGGCAGGAATATCTTGCACATAATGCCACCCCCACTCTACACGAATTTATTCGACCTATTAGATTGGTAACTTGGTTCCGCCCTTTGACAGTCAAATGTAACCGCCACTTCTCAGGAAGTTTCTTTTCTCACACTTCTTACCTATGGAATTCCCTTCCGTATACTTGCTTCCTTGATAACTACAATCACCATGAGTTTAAGGGCGACGTCAATTATCATCTTTTATAACCTTGACTTCCATCTTTCTCTTATCCTTTCCTTGCCACTTTCTGTATCTTGATGTTATTCCTTCTGGCTCTACTCTCACGTAACGCCCCGTCCACCACTATTTCCATCTTTCTTATCCTTTCCTTGCCACTTTCTGTATCTTGATGTTATTCCTTCTGGCTCTACTCTCACGTAACGCCCCGTCCACCACTATTTCCATCTTTCTCTTATCCTGTATCTCGTCCCTCTTTGCTTTCGATCTCGTCTTCTGTAACCCCCTTCACATTAGTGGCAGTACTGCCTTGCTTTGGGTGAAATGATCATAAAAATTATTAGTCCAGAAAAACTGAAACAATTAACAGAGTTTCATAGTTTTCGACTAACAAAGATGTTGCATATTGATATTGGTCTTTCCTAGCACTATCTGGAGCGATCAATTCGATGTAGTCGTTTCACTTGTGGTCTGCTGAGAGAGTGAGGCCGAGGAGGCGCAGTGTATTTCTTTCTCGGAGTCTAGCGTGATCCATACTGATGGGAATTAGGATCAATATTCACAATCTTTAGTCGAAAACTACGAAGCTACATTGATTAAACTGTACGCTGAACGGTGTGTTGACAAATGGGTTGAAGTCAGAATTGGCCTAACTTTGTCCTCACCCCAAGTATTTGTCAAGCTGTGATCGTTTGAAGCTCATCAAAATTCGCACATGTTTAATGACGTATTTTTACACGATCGGTTTTGGATAGTTGATTTTTCTTTTAGAAGAAAGTCATTAGAAACTTGTTGAAATTAAGGCTATAATTGACAGACAAGTTTAACTAGCGCTTTTTTCGAAAATGATTTACACCAAGGTTGTTTGATAAAATCTCTACACAAAATTCAGTTACCTTAACTTTTTGCCATATTTTACCATCATTTCTTCTTTTTTTCCTTTTTTTTCTTTCTTTATTTGTTTTTTTTTGTCTATGAATGTGCAAACTTCGAAAAACGCCAAGAAAAATTATTTCACAAACAATTTTTTTTCTTTTTAGTGTCAGCTCCAAAATTTTGAAATTTAAAACTGCAAAATGTACAAAAAATTATTTTCGAGAAAAAAAATTTAAAGCATATTCGTTGCCTTTTATACGTTACATTAATATTTTTTATTTTTATTATTTTTATTTTTTTTATTTATTTATTTATTTTTGCACATATGCTGAGCATCAAATATTAGCTTTCAAATTTCTTTGTATCTATCAGAAAGTCTTGATCGAGATCTCTATTTTATTTTTGTTCAGTGCTGATTCAATTTAAGCACTGAAGATCCCCTTTACCAAAAAAAAAAGTAGTCTAAATTTGTTAAATGCAAAACTCAAGCTCTTCTCGAAATTTTCGTCTCTTTACTTTAGGTCAGTGTTTCTATACATAAAGTCACATATTTTAATTAGAAATCTGAGAGTTTTGTTTTAAATTTCATCTTCAGTACAAATAACGTTGATATCGCCCCATGAATGAGTTTCGGCTCAATTATGGACAGTTGAGCTCAAAAGCATTTAGTGAGCTCGAAAATCAAAAGTTCGCTGATCGTTCTTGTGCGGGTCCATCGTATTGAATCTCGATATGATTTATTGCAATTAAATCCTTCGTTAATTTAATACCTTTTTTAGTCACCTCTCTAATTATTGCATCACCTGCAGACACCTGCTGTATTTTAACGAGATGCTGATGCCTTTAAAATTTCTATATTCTTGATATCTTCGTCGTTTATGTGCCGTGTCCCTTCAGGACGTAGGCTATCATGGCCTTTCACATCTTTCTATCCTTTGTAGTTCCTAATATTTTTTATTTTGCTATTTCTCCCAAACCCTTCTCTGCCATCCATTTGCTCAAGCGCAACAAGTAGGTAAAGCGCTGTTTTCCCCTGTCGCCCTATATGCTTTCTGGATATCATATTCTCTAAGCACCCCTTACTCAGAGACTTCAACTGACTCTTTCTGATGTTAAGTATAAGTTTCCTTTTTGTTTCCATTCTCTCCAAATCATCGGTGTTGCTCACATGTTCGGTCCATGGTATTCTCAGCATCCTCCTGTTGAACCACATCTTTGTTGTTTTGAGTTTCTGTACTCATGCTAATCGTGACAGAGAAAAACAAGTCAAGGGCTGTTGTTACCTCTAACGCCATTCTGTAGTTAATGCTTCTGTTACGTGATACGTACGTCATCCAGTTGATTTAATTTCTAGAAGTGAGAAAGGTGAAACCGTCCATTGATAATATCAGACTAGGCGGGAGTGATCCTTTTGTGTGGCACCAGTGGGAAGTATCTGAAAATAATAACACGCGTTAACTGTGATTTAAATGGGTAGGCAAAACTGTTCCAAAGCCGTCATTTAATTACAATAGTGGCAAAGAATTTAACTCTTGAGAATGATTGAAACAGTTGAAAGTACACGAAAAACCGTGCATTTTGGACAGTAATCTGTATTTGGGATTCGTATATACATCTTATTGTATTTGTGAAAAATATAATAAAAAATTAAGACAGACGATGAATTTGATCGAAACACATACACATATATTACTCTAAATATTATGTTCGTGGATACCTGTATTTGAGTAGACTATATTTATTTTTCAAATAATGTCAATCATGTTCATTTATCTGCGCATGCGAGAGTCTTCGTAAAAAAGAAAAGTGCTCTCTTGAAGACGAAACCAACGTCTAATCTGGCGTGCTTTACACTGCTCAGATACAGAAAATTATTTCACCTGTAATGTGGAGCACATCTTCTCCCCTTGCAGAAATGCACATTTTTTTTTTTATTAAATTTCTTGGAGAGGCAGGATAGTGAAAGTGATTCGTACTGTTAGAAAAAAAATGGCGCGTCTACTCAAAAATGGTTGGTAAATTTTTGATTTGTTCTCCGAAGGCCTTTATCCCTTCAAACCTTTCAAAAACATCCTTATTTCAGAGCAAATGTAAATGCTGAATCGAAATCGATAATTGTTTATTGACGAAACCTACCTTTTTTTTCATGTTAACGATCAGAAAAATATCGAACTTCTTGTCACTGTTTATCTCACCCCGTAACCACGCTTCAAAAATGTTATTCACTGCAGAATGACTTCACGCGTAGTTTGCCGATTTTTCGGCTTTTTTACTTCCATTTTGCAATTACTACGTGGAAATTGAGTTCCGAAACCAAAGAAATCGCGGAGTAATTGCTCAAAGGAAGTAAATAGGCCGAAATAAGTATCCTACGCTTCAATTCATTCTGCGGTGAATCAGATATGAGAAGGGTGGTAAGGGGTGAGATATAGTCCGATTTTTTCTGGTCGATAACATGAAAAAAGGTAGGTTTCTTTAATAAACAAGTATCAATCTGAGTTCAGCATATACATTTGCATGGAATTAAGGATGTTCTGGAAAGATTTGACGAGGTAAAGGCCTTCGCGGAACAAACAAAAATTTACCAAATGGTTATCTCTTAAAATAACGTTTGGAGTAATAGAAAATAATTAAGATAAAAATCATTGGATTAAGATAAAAATCAAACTGTTGTTCTCATCTTTATTGCCGTATTAATATTCACGGCGTTTCGCCCGTTGTACTCTTCGGCCTTCTTCACTTGATTGGAATTACGAATCGAAACCTTTATTTCGATCACGGGGGTATATCGTTCTCGTTCCATAAGCCATGCACTTCTGGATGTTTTATTTATCTCTCTTAAACTCAGCTTTCGAAATTATTTGTTCACCACTGCTGTAGCTAGATATTGAACTCACAACTCTTTGGTTAAAGTCACTGGATCCAACCGTTGGGACATGACTCCTTAGAGACAAATAATTGCAATAAAATATTGTCGATCCTCTATGATATTCGATCGAAGATTACCGGCCCTTCATCTTAAGGAGCATACAGAGTAAAGATGAATGTGGTAATATGGACAAATGCCACGCAGAAACATATACGGTAGATTGGAGCCCTCGATTTTTGTTTCCTTGGTGTAGGCATCGAGCTCGTGACCGTGGTGATTTAGGGGTCATATTTTGTTAGAATGTACGGGTGGGTAGCGCGGGATTTTGAACTCTTGCAATGGGATTGAAGCATTGATACCCGTTTCAGACAGAAACAGGAGATCAGGTTTTAGACTGAAGATGGGGTTCCACTTCTGTAAAGATGGAAGGTAGACCTTTTACATTGATGTAAGAGATGGTATAGCTGGGTTCTACATTTTTTTTTATATTGGGTTTGATACTTTTGTCCGTTTTCAATTGCTTGCTTTCATGTTTATTTTGGCTGATTTGGTGGATGAGTAGTAGATGGTGAAATAGACACCCATTAGTGATTCACACATAAATAACATAGGTTGACACGACCGGAGATACTGCCGTAACAAAACCCATTATCATGGTATCGAGAGGTGCCACCGGAGACAACACGGCCCAAAAATCATTCACAAAATTGTAGTACAATAGACCTGATATTATAACTCTGCTGATAGGATAGCCTACTTTGAAGTTACTCGTAGTTTCGGGTCCCTGCAAGCTCACCCATACACCTGAGGATTAAAAGACTCATTGGGAGAAGCAGGGTGACAAAGTTGGTCGGGGGTGCATCTCCTATATCCATATGAGTTAGTATCAGAAGTATAGTCGTTAGGTTGAAGTTATACAGTGGAATACTTTTTCTGTTTTGAGAGGAAATAAAAAAGCGGATATATATGAATAAAGGTAAATTAAGGTATGACAATATAATTTCTGTTGTCTGCTACCAACTAAAACATTGGAATGGTAAAACTTATTTCAATCTTGTCGCATCAATTTCTCAGCGATGATAGGCAACAGTAGATAAGCATTTCATGTGATTTTATATTTTTTCTTTTGAGGACATAAATTACATAAAAATTGTCCAAATGATTGTTTATCCGAGTGCTTTCGGCTATACTTTTAGCCATTTTCGAGGATTAATGTTATTTTACGGGTAAATGTATATAGCGTGATATTTGTTGTATAGTAGTGTGTATGTGTTTTGTAACGAACACTGTAGGCATGTTGTTAGGGCGATTCTTTTTATAATCATATCGCCCCAAGCAAGACATTTTATTGCCACTTTTCTGCAAGAGGTTACACAGAATGAGAAAGAGTGACAGGTTATAGGGGATGTCAGGAAGTGGGTAAGAGAAGGATGAGAATACTGATGAGAGTTGGGTGATCGGAGAAAGCAGCATGGGAGAGAGGATGCAAGTTAGTGAGACAGGAGATGACTATTGATTTTACATTTGAATTCTTGAAGGTTGTAGCTCTTGGGAAACTATCCCAATTCCTTGGTTGCTCGCATCAACAACAATTCTAATAGCAAAAGGCTGACAAAAATCTGGAGCCCGGGTTTGCGCTTAACAAATTATTGCTTTTTATCAAATGCTTCCTGACATTTCAAAGTCCGCATAAACTTATCTTTTTTCCTTAACAGATTAGTGAGAGAGGAAGAAATTTCAGACAAATTCCTTCAGAATCTGCGGTAATATCCTGCCATGCTTAAGAATCTTCGTAAACTTATCACAATGTCAGTGATAGGATATTAATAGTTGATATCAATGAGTGTTGGGTTTTTCTTTTTTATCAATAAAGTCTCCATTAATTTTTTTCTGTTGCATGTGGAGGATGCTATGACATTTGTGTTGTCAACAAGTATGTTACGGATATGGTTTGTTAGTTCTCCATGTGTGTTTAAATGAGACTGAATTGAGCTCAGTTCAGAGAAATGCAGCGCGAGTCTTCAAGTCAGTTTCGTAGTTGTATGGCCGATATAATTATATACGACAATCGATATATTTTAATTCAGTTGTTGGAACATTATTAAAAAATTGGGTTTATAAAACTTCTTTTAGACTGTGAAATCATTCGTGGTCAAGTGGTTTAAGGCGCATCAAGATGGATTCACCTGTGTTGTTCGGGATCGCAGGTTCAAACCCTGCAGACTGACATATTTTTCTAACAAAAGTTCTAAAAAATATTCAGTTCGGCATATATATATATATATATACTGTTTAACTAAAAATAGACTATCTACTCAAATACTCAGTATCGATTAAAAATAATGTTCAAATAAATTAATTAAAATATGTCGATTGTCAATTCATTTCATAAATCTCTGGAACTTTCCGTAATTACATATATAAATTTCCGTGTCGCAATGTAAACTATATTAATTTTAAATAAAGTAAAACAAATTTTTTATTTATATATATATATACTATTTACGCTCAGACAACCTGATTGAGCACTATGGAGGAATGGTATACTTTATAAAACAGTAGCTATCTACGCATCGTTCATTCAGTAATTTTAACATTCTCAGCAACTGGCGTGTGTTTACAATGTAAAATCCGCTAAAATCCGCCCTTCTCTACCGAGCGGCCATAGCTTCAATCCTGGATAGAAACAATCGGATGTCTAACCGCATTGATGAGCTGTGATACAGCGAAACAGGATAACTGTATGTATATATATATATATATATATATATATATATATATATATATATATATAGAGAGAGAGAGAGAGAGAGAGAGAGTGATAGAAAAAAGAAAGGTTTAGTCTTTTGCATCCTTTAACACGGTAATGATTCTTTGCACAAGAAAAGTCCGTATATATATATATATATATATATATATATATATAAGTACGGAAAACAAAACAGATTTAATTAATTTTTTTAACAAATTTTTTCAGCATCCTAACATTTTTCCGTTTTATATAACTTAAGAAGTTAAGTTATATAAAACGGAAAAATGTTAAGACGCTGGTAAAATTTTTATAAAAAATTAATTAAATCTTCCTCGGCCGTATGTCAATGAAATAATGTTTCAAAGAAAAGTTGCTGCTAAAATATATATATATATATATAAAAATTTGTGGAGAAATATTCTTCAGTTCTTCAACTGACCCACTTTTTAAAATTAGTATTTGAATGACGAAGCATCAGAAACCGAATATGTAAAAAGATCGAAATGTGAACATTTCAGTACCCCCATCCATCCATGCATATATATATATATATATATATATATAGAGAGAGAGAGAGAGAGATGGCGAAGAAAGCGAGTAGAAAGAGGAGGCGACAAGAATAATAGCCTCGTGAGTCATTTTTATTTAACCGTTTCCGCTTTTTCCTGATCTGATGCCTTTTTGCGTGGAAAGAGGAGTTAATCGGAACTACCGGTGACAGCCATGTTTATTTTTGTTTTGGGTCTTCTCTGATCTATGAGTTAGCACAGCCTGATCTTTGACACTCTCAAAGTCTTTTAGGACCGGACGTAATGTGAAGTGAGGCAAATGTTTGTTTGTTTATGCGCTATTCGATCCCCCTTATGTCTCCACCCCTACTTTTCCTGCTTTACCAGATTTTTCCCGACCCACTGACAACTGTTCCCATCATCTTAATTACATTGTGTTTCTTTTTCTCGTTCTATTAAAGAGCTAAATCCTTCAAACTTTTATCTATCGCTTCTTTTAATCAAAGACGCGTGTACAACACAACCTTGCATGAGCATACAGGCTAGCAAATGTGTTTTTTTCTTCTTTCTTTTAACGCCATTCTGAAACAGGACATATTGGGTTTTATAGCCTTGGTCGGCAACCAGTCTACCGCAGAAAGCAATGGCAACCTACTACGGGATAATCTTCTGCCCAGTCAGTCATGTCTCTTTCGAGACATGATCGCCCAAGCGTGTTTCACGTATGGCACAACTGACTGACTCATTCAGAACAGATATGATTATGACTCTCCACAAATCCCTTTTTTTATTATCTGTGAATTAGCATGTAAAAGGTAATATAGTGGTATCCTGATGCTTTCACCACGATTCTGAATTCACTATTGTGCCTCGAAACCAACCACTACTGAAGACCAGGGAGCATAGTCTACTCTATTTAATCCATAGCTGGAGTAAGGGGAAATTGATTTATGCTTTTCGCAATGGCATCATTGCGAAAGTTAACGCAAGACACTAGGCCGGATCTCGAACTCGATTCGCCGTTTCCACATAATAGCCGTTACGCTATCCACATTTTGTTTATATTTTTTGTAATATGGTGTCACATTGGGACGATGACGATCATGGCTCTTCTCCTAATACATTTATTAGCACAGTTTTCCATAGATAAACCCTTTTTATAATATTAATGTATCATTATTTGTTTTTTAATCATTTCACCCAAACCAAGGCAATAAAGCCACTAAAACGCAAAAGGTTACTGAGTATTAGAGAATACGAAAACTGAAAGACAACCGTGTGAATTTAATTCTGATCATTTACTTTTCTTTTTTTTTATATTCGTGTCGCCCCAAGCAAGTCATTTTACTGTCACTGTTGTGCAGGGGGTTACTAAGGAGGAATGTTATAAGAAACAGTGACAGTTTACAGGGGGTGTCAGGAAGAGGGTAAGAGAAGGATGAGAATACTGATGAGATGGGGATTGGATATCTGCGTAATACCTTAAAACTTAGCATCTATTGGAGAGACTCTCCCTGCCTCAGAATGTCCTATATATCTCGGTGTCGTCGATATGTGTTAACTCCTTGTATATCCTTTAACCATTGGTTCATTAGTCTTACGAAGGTAGCCTGGGAATTCTTCGCACCTAAAGGCATAACACAATATTTATACATCCCACTGGGGGTTACAAAAGCTGATATTTCTTTCGCCCTGTCAATTAATAGTACTTTTTTAAAAATCATTTCACCCCAAGCAAGGCACTCCACTACCACTATTGCGCATGGGGCTACATAGGGGAAGGTAAAGAGAAGGAGTGGTTAGATATAGGAAATGTCAGAAGGAAGGTGATAGATGGGTAAGGATACCGAGGATGAGGTTAGGGTAGAGGGGAAGAGTGTTTGAAAGAATGGGAGCGAGTTAGTGTGTTAGGAGGTGTCTATTGACCTTACATTTAAACTCCTGAAGATTGTAGCCGTCGGGGAAGCAATCATGTGGAAGGGAATTCCACAGTCGGAAAGTGCGAGAGAAGAAACTGTCGGAGTAGAAGTTGCGGTTGCATTTTATCGGTTTCACTGTAAAATGCCTAGTTGCCAATCTAGTATCTCGTGCAAATTCGTACCTAGGGGGCACCAGTGATCTAAGCTCATCGGAGCAGAAGTCGTGAAAGTATTTATAGAAGAGACACAGGGAAGCCACATCGCGCCGGTGAGAGAGTGACTGCAGGCGGTCTGCCAATTTGGTATCGATGACATTACAGACACTCCGTTGTACCTTGTCGAGAAGCCCAAGGAGAATAGCAGGGGCACCCGACTAGATATGGCAGCAGTCTTCAATGCACAGGCAAATGGTAGATTTATATATGTGCAGGATAGATTCAGATGGAAAAAAACTTCCGGGCCCTGCACAGAGAACCGACTTTCATAGCAGCGGATTTAGCAATGGATTCGATATAGGCATTCCACTTGAGGTCCGCTGAAAGTGTGAGACCAAGGAGGCGTAGTGCTTTACTCTCTGGGAGGCAAGCTTCCCAATAGCCTTTTAAAAAAGCACATTTCGTAGTATATTTAGTTTTCCCAAAATGTTCTATGCAATCATTCATTCGTGGAATGATGGGAATTCGTTTTGGTAGTTTTATTTACTTTTAGATAATCTGTACAAAATTGTTGTGCGTTGTGGTGCAGTGGATATCGGCTCGGAACGAGAAATCGGGGAGATGAGTTCGAATTCCAGCTGAATTCCTTGCATTCACTTACACGCAAATACCCTTGGGAAAGCTATTAATCTGTCTCTTCCCTCCAGTTCTGGGTCAAATAACAGGACAGATTGGGTTATATAGCCTTGGCTAGCAACCAATCTACCGCAGAAAGTAATGGCAACCTACTGCGGGATAATTTTCTGCCCAGTCAGTCATGTCTCTTTCGAGACATGATCGCCCAAACGTGTATCACGTATGGCACTTAACTGACTGACTGTACAAAATCTCATCGACCGGTCTGGTTTTTTCTACCAATAATGGTGAAGACCATTCACTCTGGTTGGGTTTAATTATCCCATTTCTTGCCATATTTTTCTTTTTCTTCTCAAAGCTTTGTTTTCTGCGGGTTCATCCGATAAGGATATTGTTTTATTGACTTAGAGTTTCCCACGTCCACGTCATCAGTCGCAATAGTTGTTTGACGAGGTATGTCAGAAAATAAACACTTTTATTCCGAGATAAGGGCAGTTAGCCCATCTTTCTCGATATTAGGCAAGTGTGTTAATTTACCGTTTAGGTCGCCTAGTGCCTCAAAAGTATCCCGGTCTACACGCAGTCTTTTATCGTTCATGACATACAAACTCACAAGAATTCTAGATAGGGTTGCTTATCTATTCCGTTTGTAGTGCAGGGTAATTGTATATTGTTGCAGGTTAAGGAATTTGGCCTTGTGGTAGATAGCCCACTATAAGTTATAAAAGGATTATAAAATCAAGAAAAGCAAATTGAGTTGAAAATAACATTTATATATATACACATACACAGTCGCTCCTTAGGTCAGTAAGTACTTTTGAGACAGTGGAGAAGGTAAAGAGGTAAAGGAGGCGAACATAGTAGCCGCTTGACTAGGTCAAGAGAGATACTAATCGCTCGTTTGTCTCCGTCAGTCTGTCTGGGTGCTTTCTGTCTCGGCTTTTTATATCTGCTTTTTGGATCAAAAGCAGTTCGTTTGAGATTTCACACTTGTATTTGATTCTGGGCTTCCCATTGGCTGGTAAATAACATTCGCGTAGGCTCGCGAAATGGAAATTTAATATTTGATTAATTTTTATTTTTTAAACGGAACATCTGCGCGAACCCGGATGCGCAACGACAACTTTTGGTCATTTGCCTTCTTGTCGTGAGACATCCGGTCCATCGCTTTTGTTCGGTCGGTATCACCACAAGCTGACATTGGCTTTGTTTATATTTTTTCATCAAAAATTATAGGCGATCATGGCTCTCTACTTCTCCCTGTCTCTGGTGGCTCTTAGCACGCTTTCTTCTGTTGCACCATGCAACCCTCGTTTCGTCATCCATCTGATGAGGTCCTACAAATATGTTATCCGCTGCTTTCCTCTGTCTCTTTTTTACCTCTATCTGGCCTGTTAGTATCAGGTTCTCCAAGCCCTTCTTACTCATTGCCTGTCTCAGGAACTTTAGTTGTCTCTTCCTGATGCTCAGTATTAATTTCCTTTTCGTATCCATCCTTTCCAAAACCTCATTATTGCTCACATGCTCGGTCCATGATATTTGCAGCATCCTTTTGTAGAACCACATTTCCGCTACTTCAAGTTTTTCCTTCATCTTCGAAGATATTGTCCAGCATTCACTGCCATATTGAAGAACCGACATCACATAGCAATTCAGTACTCTCCTCTTTGTTTCTAGCAAAATTGTCCTGTTTCTTAATACTTTATTCAACTTCTGGAAGGCTTCCTTCGCCATGCCAATTCGACTTCGGATCTCACAAGGTGTTCTCTGCTTTGGTCATCCTGTAATCACTTTTCCCTTATTAATTGTAGTGAACCTCGTACCAAATGTCCAAATATAAGTTCAAACGGACAGAATATTCGGTATTCTTGCCCTGATTCACAAGCTGCGAATATGAAAAATGAAATGCTTTCGTTTCATTCTTTCTGGTGATCTAAGTAGTAGGTTCACACCATACATTTTAGGGTGGAGTGAAAGCTCTCCAGAGCACCATGTCATTGCGGATGGTAAGCACTCGCTTTTATAGAAATAATTGCTTTGTAACTTACTGAAACAGTCTTGACATAAAATTAGGCTCTTGGTCCGATTGGATTATCTTAGGTAGACTCACTTTCGTAAAGATATTAATAATTAATTTTTACTACTGTTTGGCAGAAATATACCTAAAGGAAATGGCCTCAGGAAATCTTGAAGACGCGCGCATGATGGTTAACAATTATTCGTTACCCGATTTCGTTCTGGTTTGTGGCCCCACACAGTCTACAATTACCAGACTAAACGGTTTTTCAAAGATCGAAATAGTGTATAAAAGTGCGGATGGGATTTTCTCAATTGGCTTTTCCGCCATTTGACATGTGTAAAACATTTTATAAAATTTCCCTGCATCTTTCATAACTCCGGACCAGTAATTTCGCAAGTTTTGTTAATTCTTAAGTGCCCTGCTAATGGAATGCCATGAGCTGTTCTTACAATGCCTGTGCCTATAAGTTCTTAAGACTACTATTTGTTCGCTAACTGCCCAGTTTTCCGAATTTGGGATTTGAGTTGATTCCCAACTCCACGTAAGTATTCTATCTTTACAAAAATATCTTAGAGACGTTATCAAGGTTATCTCCTGATCCCGTTTGAGATTAGGTAGTTGCGTTAGTTCAAAGTCGGTAATTAGATTCTTTCTCGACATAAAGGTATCGGAATTGGGCTTATCGCTACCAACGCCTCTCACTTTTGAAAAAAACCTAAGCAAACTAATATTATAGTTCAAAATATCTGAGATAAGTCGACTGGTTGGTTTTTCTCTTTCTCACTATTATTTGTCCTTGCTTATGAGCGAGTTACTGCACATGAAGTTATGTTAGCTGTTTTAAGTTCTTTTCTCTTTTATCTGAACCCGTTTTTTTTTTGGGGGGGGGGGGTTCGGTTTGGTCGGGGAAAATGTTATCACTTGCTTACCCATTGAATCATTTCCCAATAACATTGATATTCCATTTTTCTAGAAATACTTTCATGTCTTCTGCTCGGATGAACTTAGCTCACTGGTACCCACCATACATGAATTTACTCGAACCACAAGATTAGCAATTACGTCCCACCCTTTTACTGTGAAACCAATAAGTTGTAAACGCAAATTCTACTCCATCAGCTTCTTCTCTCGCACTTCCCGCCTGTGGAATTCACTTCTGTTTACTTGCTTACAGCTACAATCTTCAAGAATTCAAATGTAAAGCCAATAGTCATCAACTATCTCACTAACTTGCTTCCTCTTTCTCATGCTTCTTTCTTCGTCCACTCCACTCTCATCAGTATTCTCATCCTTCTCCTACCCTCTTCCTGACACCCCTGTAACCTGTCACTCTTTCTTATAACTTACCTCCCATGTAACCCACTGCTCAACAATTTCAGCAAAATGCCTTGCTTGGGGCGACTCGATTATAATAGGAAGTTTACTGATCACACCCGCGGTGATTAATCCTGATATCAACCTCGATTCTGTTTTAACCTTATATAGAGGGATACCCACGGGTTTGTCGCTAATTCCTCTGGAATTAATTCCTTTACTTATAGCTAACCTCTGTCTACTTGGCGAACTACTTTGTAACAGGAGAGATTGCGAAGCGCCAGTGCCTCTTATGATTCGAATGGGTACTTTCCTCATGGAATCATCCACTAAGGAAATCTGCCCTTCTGATATGAATGGTCGGTGTAGGCGTCTGTTATTTCGTTCACAGATATAAATTCATGCGGTTTATTGTACATTGGGTTATGTGATTCCCTGTTCTGTAGGATTCAGCAGTTTATTGTACTGTCCCTGCCCTCCCAACATGGCATAACATTGGTTTACTTTCCCGCCCCTCGGTTGTTAACTTTTGGTAAGGTCCCGCTTTTTTCATAATTTACGTTTTTCAATTTATTAGGAATCTGAGTTCCCATGTTAGGTTTAATTTTGCTATCTTTGTGAGTCACGGCATATTCACCCGCTAACACAGCTAACTAGTAAGCGCTTTCTGTCTTTCTTTCACTTATATGACTTTTAACCTCTTTTAGTATACAATTTTTTAATTCCTCAATCAATGTTGTTCTAATTTTTCATATTCACTTTCGGTATTTTTTTTTGCTGTATTCCGACGGTCAAAATAAGTTGTTTCGTCTAAGAAACTCGACATAAGTTCAATTTTTTATGATTCCTAAATTTGGGCGATATTTCTCTGGAACAATTTCTTAACTTTGAGAAAAGCTGATTTTACTAAGTGATAATCTGCACTATCTTCTACTGAAAGATTTATATTCGTCGTCTGGACTTTTTTCGCATAAGACGGCTTGCAATATCGGCCACGTATTTCTCTGCCAGTTAAAATATACGACGCTCTTTTCATAATGCGAGAAGTAATTATCTATGTAATCTTCCTGGATGTGCGTTGTGGTACAGTGGATATCGGCTCAGAACGAGAAACCGGGGAGCCGAGTTCGAATTCCTGCTGAATCCATTGTATTCACTTACGCGCAAATACCCTTGGGAAAGGTATTAATCCGTCTATTCCTTCCAGTTATGGGTTAAATAGCAGGACAGATTGGGTTCTATAGCCTTGGTCGGCAACCAGTCTACCGCATCTTGCAGAAAGCAATGGCAACCTACTACGGGATAATCTTCTGCCCAGTCAGTCATGTCTCTTTCGAGACATGATCGCCCAATCATGTATCACTTAACTGACTGAATCTTCCTGTAATTTAGGCACAAGCCTAACTTATTTGCCTAGGTTGAATTCTCGGTGCCTTACATCGTTACCTTGATTACCCATGTCCAGTTCTTTAAGTCTGATATCTTGTTCTGTGCGCACTTTCTCTATTTCCGGTTTAGTAGCTATTTTGGCCTTCTTTAGTTCAAAAGGTGTTTGGGAAATTTCCTCTGTTTATTGGTAACTGACTTAGTACTTTTCTTCGAATATTTTTTTTTAATCATATCACCCCGAGCAAGGCAGTAACGCCACTGATGTGCAAGTGGCTACGTAAGAGTAAAGAGATTGGAAAAGAGAAAACCGGAAACCACATCCTAAACAGGGAACAAGACATCAGTCTCTTCACCTGTTCAATAGACAAGGGTGGAGTGTGAACCGGGCGATAGTTTAGTCTATCTACTCAATTGAAAAAGAAAAAAAATGGAGTGAAAAGATTGGAAAAGAGAAAACCGGAAACCACATCCTAAACAGGGAACAAGAGATGAGCCTCTTCACCTGTTCAATAGACGTGGGTGGAGTGTGAACCGGGCGATTGTTTAGTCTATCTACTCCAACTGAAAAAAAAAGGAGTGAAAAGATTGGAAAAGAAAAACCCGGAAACCACATCCTAAACAGGGAACAAGGGATGAGCCTCTTCATCTGTTCAATAGACAAGGGTGGCGTGTGAACCGGGCGATTGTTTAGTCTATCTACTCCAATTGAAAAAAAAAAGGAGTGAAAAGATTGGAAAAGAAAAACCCGGAAACCACATCCTAAACAGGGAACAAGGGATGAGCCTCTTCATCTGTTCAATAGACGTGGGTGGAGTGTGAACCGGGCGATAGTTTAGTCTATCTACTCAATTGAAAAAGAAAAAAAAGGAGTGAAAAGATTGGAAAAGAGAAAACCAGAAACCACATCCTAAACAGGGAACAAGGGATGAGCCTCTTCACCTGTTCAATAGACGTGGGTGGAGTGTGAACCGGGCGATTGTTTAGTCTATCTACTCCAACTGAAAAAAAAAAAGGAGTGAAAAGATTGGAAAAGAAAAACCCGGAAACCACATCCTAAACAGGGAACAAGGGATGAGCCTCTTCATCTGTTCAATAGACGTGGGTGGAGTGTGAACCGGGCGATAGTTTAGTCTATCTACTCAATTGAAAAAGAAAAAAAAGGAGTGAAAAGATTGGAAAAGAGAAAACCAGAAACCACATCCTAAACAGGGAACAAGGGATGAGCCTCTTCACCTGTTATGTTATTATCTACCATATGCTCTGCTATTATACTAACCAGACTTATCTTCTTCATTGACTTTCTAACATCCAGGTCAAACTGTTTCCCTATCTCAAATTCCTCACCGGCGCAATGTGGCTTCCCTGTGTCTCTTCTACAAATATTTTCATGGCTTCTGCTCAGATGAACTTAGCTTACTGGTACCCACTATACATGAATTTGCTCCAGCCACAAGATTAGCAACTAGGTCTGACCCTTTTACCTTGAAATCAATAAATTGTAAACGCAAATTCTACTCCAGCAGCTTCTTCTCTCGCACCTCCCGCCTGTGGAATTCACTTCCGTTTACTTGCTTTCTTCAAGAATTAAAATGTAAAGTCAATAGACATCTACTATCCCACTAAGTTGCATCCTCTCTCTCTCTCTCTCTCTCACTCATGCTCCTTTCTTCGTCCACTCTCATCAGTATTCTCATCCTTCTCCTACCCTCTCCCTGACACCTCCTGCAACCTGTCACTCTTTCTCATTAGTTGCCTCCTATGTAACCCTCTGCTCAACAGTTGCAGTAAAATGCCTTGCTTGGGGCGACACGATTATAAAAAAAATATCTTTTTTTTCAATTGATTCAGCTGTTATTCTACGAACGCCATTTTAACCTATTGCTTGCCTGTCGCTATTAGTCTCTACGTGTATCTTCGCTGTCAGAAATTCCGGACAAGAGCCCCCAATTTATGTTACGACATAATTGCTACAGCATAAAATATGAAAATAACTTCATTTTTTCTTAGCTGCCCATCTGTTCCGGACAGAGACACAACTAAGCCGCACTCTGCCCAAAGACAAAGGCACAACTGAGAAGTGATAATCTCTACCCGGCAAGTGCCAGGTAAGCGTCGAGGTTGATATGCCGTAAAAAAAAAATAAACGAATAAGATTCCTGAGAAAATTTCAATAGTAAAACCGTGAAATTTTCACGAATGTCTTTCTGGTTATTATTATTCATATGCATCTGTTCAACATCTGATAATCAAAAGAGACGGAGTGACAACATGTTTCTCAACAAAAAATTCATCGAAATAACAATGTCGTTCACTGGAGAGTTTTAATCATATCTCGCATCTTTAATGCAACCAATGTCGGTTTTATTTACTATGCAAATTTAATTTTAAATAATACTTAAGTAATTTTAAGTATTATTTACCAAGTAAATTATTTATTATTTACGAAGTTAATTTTGTATTTCCTCTGCTCTCTCTAAACTATATAACTACTGCCTTTTTTTTTTTTTTTTAAACATTTCACCCCGAGCAAGGCGGAAACGCCACTGATGTGCAGGGGGTTACATAAATGTAAAAAGATTAATTAGAAAAGAGTGAGGATTACAAACTAGTTAGAAAGGAACAATAGAAAGCTGAGAAAACAGGTGCGATGACAGATACATAGTTGGAGAGAAAGGGAAGGTTATACAGGGGAGGGGAGAGAGCTAGAGGCCAGTGGTTAGTAGATGAGTATTGACTTTGCATTTAAATTTCTGGAGGTTGTAGCCGTCAGGAAAGCAAGAATACGGGAGTGAGTTCCACAGGCGGGAAGTACGAGAGAGGAAGCTGCATGAGTAGAATTGTCGTCTGCATTTGGCTAACCTGACTGTGAATGGGTGGGACCCAGTTGCCAGTCTGGTTGCACGAGTAAACACCTGATGAGGAGGCCTCTCTGATTCTGGCTTTCCTGCTTGCTGGAAATCCTCTTCTGTGGTTCCTATATATAAAAATACCGGAGAACCCTCCGACCACGCTAATTATCGCCCTATCAGCCTCCTAGGGATCTTTTGCAAAGTGTTAGAAGCCATCATTAATGTCGAGGTAGTACAGCATCTCACAGCCTACAGCCTCTTCTCTGACAAACAGTATGGTTTCCGCTTCTCCAGGTCTACTGCTGATATGCTCACGACCATCACTGCGTATATATACCAGGTTCTCGACAAGAATGGCGAAGCCCGAACTGTTGCCCTAGACATCTCCAAAGCGTTTGACAGGGTCTGGCACGGTGACCTTCTATGCAAGCAATTGGGCTATGGCATAAGTGGACAATTGTATGATCTAATCCACTCATTCCTCTCAGATCGCACAATGAAGGTAGTATTGAACGGACATGCCTCCCACTACTATCAAACGAACGAAGGTGTCCCTCAAGGCTCTATTCTAGGTCCCACCCTTTTCCTTATCTACATTAACGATCTCCCCGATGAAGTAAGATCCTAAGTAAGCATCTACGCAAACGACATTACACTTTACTCTCGCCTTGATCAAAAGTCTGCCGAGGCTGACAAAGCAAACCTCGCTGCCGAGCTCGAAAAAGACCGCCAATCCGTGGTGGACTGGGGTAAGAAATGGCTCGTGAATTTTAATACTTCTAAAAAGAAGCTGCTATCTATTAATCATAACAGACAATCGCTTTTACCCCACATTAACATGGATCAGTCTAGTCTACCTAAAAGTAAAACACTGCGTTTCCTCGGGTTAACTCTCACAACAGACCTCAAGTGGAATGACTATATAGTGTCTATAGCTAAATCCGCTGCTAAGAAGATCGATTCTCTGTGCAGGGCCAGGAAGTTTTTCCCGTCTGAATCAATTCTGCACATATACAAATCTACCACCCGTCCGTGCATTGAATACTGCTACCATATCTGGTCGGGTGCTATCTACTTAGGGGTCCTTGACAAAATCCAACGGAGAATTTGTAATGTGATTGATCCCAACTTGGCAGTTCGGATACAGTTACTTTCTCACCGGCGCAATGTGGCTTCCCTTTTGCTCAGATGAACTTAGCTCACTGGTACCCACTATACATGAATTTGCTCGAGCCACAGGATTAGCAACTAGGTCCCACCCTTTTACTGTGAAACCATCAAATTGTTAATGCAAATTCTACTCCAGCAGCTTCTACTTTCACACTTCCCGCCTGTGCAATTCACTTCCATTTACTTGCTTTTCCGATAGCTACAATCTTCAAGAATTCAAATGTAAAGTCAATAGTCATCTACTATCTCACTAACTTGCTTCCTCTCTCTCTCTCTCTCACATGCTTTTTTCTTCGTTCATTCCTCTCTCAGCAGTATTCTCATCCTTCTCCTACCCTCTTCCTGACACTCCCTGTAACTTGTCACTCTTTCTCATAACTTACCTACTGTGTGATCTCCCTGCTCATCAGTGGCAGTAAAATGCCTTGCTTGAGGCGACACGATTATAAAAAAAGTATTACTTAAGTAATTTTAAGTATTAATTTAAGTATTATTTACTAAATAAATTATTATTTAAATATTATTAACTAAGTATTATTTTATGTAAATTTAATTTCAATTATTATTAAGTAAATTCAATTTTAACTATTTTTCATACTTCCCAGTGTGCCAGTTATTATGGGTCCAACTTTTTATTATGCTTCATCAATATGGCATCAAGTGTATTACTAATCTAATCTGATTCTTATTCTCACAAATTCTATCTATCCCTTCTTTCGTTTTTCTATCTTTCTTGCCGAAACCAAGTAATGCCTTTCAAATCGCGGAATAGTCCATAATTTTTAAGACATTGGCTGGCAGGGACAAGTATTTCATGAACAGATGGACACTTACATTGAGTCCCCTCTAGAGTGATAGAAGATTATGTTGCTCCGAATTTCCAAGTAGGGAGGACCAGTCAGCACTCGAAATTATAGCATTGACCTCAGTGGCACCAATCGGAAATGCGATCATGTCCATATGATGTGCGTGTGTTCGAGTTTTTGTTTGTGTGCATGAATGTGTACGTATTAGCGTTCATGGAAAGCACACGCTTTACTAACCCTTATCGCGTGTGTAATTAGGTCTCACGCACACGCATGGATAAGCTTTGCTTGGATGAGGATTTAATACGGACTCAATGTGACCCCCACATGTCAGGAGAAAAAAACAATTTTTATCTGACCGGTTGAAAGCCATCAAAAAAGAAAAAAGGAAACCTAATTTAAAGCTGAAACTTTTGGATACTTATCCATCTGAAAAAGACGCTGTTTGACACTTACACATCACATTAAACCTGACAACACAAAAAATGTATTGGATTGACGAAAGAGTTCCTTCAGTGTTTGTCGTTAGGTGGCATGAGAAGCGTTCAGCTTTAATTAAGTTTATTAAAAAAAAAAATGATCGTTTGTGTGTGTATCGTGACAGCTGTTTTATAGGCATTGAATTTTACTTTATTTAAAGATTTTTCTTCAACCTATTATTATGGGCTATTTAATCAAAGTGCGAGGACCAGTCATGATTTTCCAGTCTTGATAGGGTTCAAAAGCCTCCGAGTCCTTGTGAGTGACCATTTATTTTCCAACATCCAACCATTCTCTAACAGGCGGGATGTGTGAAGCCTCTCACTTCTCTATCGCTACTTCCACGGAAAGTGCTCGGAAGAACTACATCCTCTGGTTTCGCCAGTTCAAAGCTTCACGCCATGCAACTTACATAGTAATACATTACCCACATTACCTCCGTATTTTATCGGTGAGAAGTAATTTCCACTCGAATAGCTTCTTCCCGCGACCCAGTCCTCTGTGGAACGGGATAGATAGATAGATAGATAGATAGATAGATAGATAGATAGATAGATAGATAGATAGATAGATATTAGACTGGGTCAAATAGATAGACTAAGATTAGATTGGGTCAGATAAATAGACTGAGATTAGATTGAGCCAGATAGATAGATAGATAGATAGATAGATAGATAGATAGATAGATATTAGACTGGGTCAAATAGATAGACTAAGATTAGATTGGGTCAGATAAATAGACTGAGATTAGATTGAGCCAGGTAGATAGATAGATATGTAGATAGATAGATAGATAGATATGTAGATAGATAGATAGCCAGATAGATAGATAGATAGATAGATAGATATGTAAATAGATAGATTGAGATTAGATACATCCAGATAGATAGATAGATAGATAGATATGTAAATAGATAGATTGAGATTAGATACAGCCAGATAGATAGATAGATAGATAGATATGTAAATAGATAGATTGAGATTAGATACAGCCAGATAGATAGATATGTAAATAGATTGATTGAGATTACATGCAGCCAGATATATAGATAGATAGATATGTAAATAGATAGATTGAGATTAGATACAGCCAGCCAGATAGATAGATAGATAGATAGATATGTAAATAGATAGATTGAGATTAGATGCAGCCAGATATATAGATAGATAGATATGTAAATAGATAGATTGAGATTAGATACAGCCAGATAGATAGATAGATATGTAAATAGATAGATTGAGATTAGATGCAGCCAGATAGATAGATAGATAGATAGATAGATAGATATGTAAATAGATAGATTGAGATTAGATAGAGCCAGATAGATAGATAGATATGTAAATAGATAGATTGAGATTAGATACAGCCAGATAGATAGATAGATATGTAAATAGATAGATTGAGATTACATGCAGCCAGATATATAGATAGATAGATATGTAAATAGATAGATTGAGATTAGATACAGCCAGATAGATAGATAGATATGTAAATAGATAGATT